>JAOXOA010122320.1:0-10197 GCA_028566315.1 Rudbeckia hirta
ACGTCAGCTTATACTAACACAGTTAGACCCCAGTTAGTTTCGTGGTGTTGGAAAAAATAGGCCTTTAGTTTATGGTGTCGTGGCTTATTTATGAAGGTTGGGGTGCCAGCCGTCAAAGGCGAATAGTTGGTGGTGTTTTAAGCCAAAAACCCTTTCCTTAACTAGATATTTTGGTTTTATATATTCTTTTTCCTTCTTTCGTCTTTTTTTGCTTTTGTTTTTTTTCTTTTTCATTTTCCTTTTAAGTTTTTTTTGCCTTTTCATTACTCCTTCTTTATTCCACTCAACTTTGTTAATTACATGTTTGGTCCTTTTACTTTATTATACTTTTAAATTTCTTTGTTTTTCTATGCTGTTGCATCATGTCGTCCGCCACGGAGCGTGTGTGTAAACCCGTTGCGCTCCCATGGAGCATCAACATGGTTATACAGCCTTGAGTAGCCGAACGGTTAGCCTACTCTTCGGTATAAACTTCCATATCTGAGCCTCGATCATCTTAATTTTGGTTATAAGCATTTGGACCCGCAGCAACGCACCTACTAGTTGATATAATAAAATACTTGAGTTGGAAAAAGTCGAGCTATATCTTGAATCTTAATCTTAGGGGTTGTTTGGTAGGATCTGTCTCATTAAGTGCTGAATCATTAAGAGGATATGAATGGTTAAGAAGCCATGAACCATTAAGTGCTGAACCAATAAATGTTGTTTGGTTGGACCTCTAAATGAATGTGTAGAACGACCTTTTTACCCCCAGTACATTTTTTTGCAGAATGAATGAATCTGTTTGATCAGAGTCATAAATGGTTGTAATGAAATTAAAATAACACATAAATATTCAAAATCCTAGGAAACAAACCTAAATCCAAATAACAACAAAAATGATAATGAATAGGGATGTCAAACAGCCCCAGTGACTCTTGATCTATTTATAGTTAGATAACTCTTTTCTTCAAATCTTATATGTTCGCAATCCAAACTGCTAAACACTTTAAAATGCTTAGAAATTGATGTTTGAGACTATAATACTAGACATTTCAATGAAACTTGGATTGTAAACATTAAGATCTTGATGGTGTGCAACAATAAAGGTTGGGGAGGACAGGGCTAGAAACGTTGGAGAGGACAGGGATAGAGTTTTTTTTTTCATTCAGCCCACTATAATAGCTGAATGATTAAGAGCTGAATGGAACTATTCAGGTGTGTTTTTTTGTTGAAACAAACGCTCTTAATGCTGAATGATTAAGAGCTGAATGATTAAGAGACTTATTAACAGACAAACAAACGGCCCCTTAATAATAAAATAATAAAAAGAAAACGCAAAATTACTCTACATATTAAAGATGCAGGTCGGTGCGGACCTGCATCTAAAACTATGCCATTCAAGTTGAACTAAATTACGAATATGCCATACATTAATCTATCTAAAACTCAGGCATTCAAGTTGAACTAAATTACAAATATGCCATACATCAAATATGTCATCCCCTCCCCCTCTCTTTAAGTTTGCTTTTGCGGCAAATTCACCACTGTACCCACCACTCCACCGCCATCCGGACTTCAAACGAAATTTTTGATAATCTGCAGCCTGATATTTTCTAAGAAACTCTACAATAAACTAACGTGAAAAATATAGAGAATATGATATCTGATTGTTGAAGATTAAAGGTTATATTTCATCAATGGCAATCGCCCAAACTTATACAAAATGAAAGGAGAAAATACAGGAGACATACAAGGGATACAACAAACCCTAGAAGACTAAGTAATACAATTTGAATTTAAAATAAATAAACTAATGGTTGGCGGCAGTGGTATTAACATTCCCCCACAAGATGGACGAGCTAGAGACGAGACCAATCTTGGAAATAAGGAGATGAAACCGTGGACATAGAAGGGCTTTGTTAGAACATCCGCTAATTGATCATCACCGGCAACATGAGTGACCCGTAGAAAGCCGTCTTGGACCTTTTCCCTCACGAAATGAAAATCTAGAGCAAGATGTTTCATACGAGAGTGGAACACTGGGTTGGCAGAATAAGTAGTGGCACTCAAGTTGTCACAGTAAATGGTTGGGGCTACCGAAGAATGATGACCCAGTTCATGCATGAGATTGGCTAGCCATTGAACCTCCATCGTGGCTGAAGCAACAGCTCGGAATTCAGCTTCGGTTGAACTTCTAGATAATGTGGATTGTCGCTTTGAACTCCATGCAATGGGGTTAGAACCGAGGAAGACAATGTAACCTGTAGTACTCCGGTAAGTATGTTTGTCCCCGGCCCAATCAGCGTCGGAAAAGGCATGAAGTTGAAGATCAGATCTTGCACGAATAAGAAGACCCTTCGATATAGTGCCTTTAAGATATCTCAAAAGTCATTTTAGGGCAGACCAATGTTGGAAGGTTGGTGCATGCATAAACTGAGATAACTTGTTTACCGTGTAAGCGACATCCGGCCTTGTAAGAGATAGGTGCTAGAGGGCGCCGATAAGAGCCTTGTATTCAGTTGGTGAGGGATAGGTAGGTGCACCCGTAGTAGTCAAATGATCCGAACAGGTAATCGGAGTTGAGATAGGTTTGGAATCACTCATTTTTGCTTTATGAAGAACATCAGAAATGTACTTTTGTTGGGACAACAGTAAGCCATGGGGATGAGGTAGACATTCAATTCCAAGGAAGTATGAGAGTGAACCAAGATTTTTAAGTGAAAATTTAGTAGAAAGGAGAGTAATGAAACGAGTGACAAGAGGAACAGACGGACCGGTGACAATTATGTCATCAACATAAACTAGGACATAGATGGGAGAAGAATCAAGAGTTAAAGTGAAAAGAGATGAATCAGATATAGTTGGTTTGAAACCGAGAGAAAGAAGGTAAAATTTGAGTTCATCGTACCAAGCTCTAGAGGCTTGTTTTAAGCCATAAATCGCCTTGTTGAGCTTGCATACGTGGGAAGGAAAAGAGGGATCAACAAATCCAAGTGGTTGTTGCATGAAAACATCCACATGCAAGGTGCCTTGCAAAAAGGCATTGTTAATGTCAAGTTGGTGGAGAGACCATTTTTGAGTAACTGCAAGAGTAAGAATGAGACGAAGAGTGGCTGGCTTAAGGACGGGACTGAAGGTTTCTCGATAGTCTACACCAGGTCGTTGGTTGAAACCTTTAGCCACGAGGCGGGCCTTTAAGCAATCTACTGAACCATCCAGGTGGTACTTAGTGCGATAAACCCATTTACATCCTACTAGGTTAGGATCAGAAGTGTTGGGAACTAATGTCCAAGTGTTATTTCTTTGGAGGGTATTAAATTCCAGTTGCATGGCTTCTCTCCAGGGAGGGTGTTTAAGGGCATGGGTAATGGTAGGTGGCTCAGAGTAAGAAGCAGTTGTGGAGGTGAAAAGCTGAAAATCAGGGTTGCGATATTTACTATTAGGTTTTGGGTTTTGTCTAGTGGTTGGTCTAGTTGTATTAATAGGAGGGTTATGAGGGGTAAGGGTACTGTTGGTTGGTGAGGAATTAGAGGTGGAGGAGGATGGCGACAAGGGAGTGGCAGGAGATAAAGGAGGAGTGGAGTTAGTAGTTGGTGATTAAGAATTAGATGGAGTAGAAAAAGTGGAAGAAGAGGACGAAGTAGGTGATTGGATAGAGGTAGAGTTGGTATGTAAAGTAACTGAAAAGGGTAACCAAGCTTGTAAGTCAGGTGTAGAGGAGTCGGTGGAAGTTTTTGTCATTTTAGTGTAAGGAAAGATGTGTTCGATAAAAGTTACATGTCTGGAAGTGTATATTTTGTGAGTAGATGGATTAAACATGTAGTTAGCACTTTGAGTAGGGGAGTACCCAACAAAAACACATGGAGTAGACCTAGGAGAAAGTTTGTGTTGAGAGTAAGGACGAAGCCAAGGATAACACAAACAACCGAAAGATCGTAGTTTGTGATAGTTTGGCGTGGTATTAAATAGAGAAAGATATGGAGAAGAGTTATTTAAAGTGGGGGTGGGCATGCGATTAATTAAATAAACCGCTGTGGTTAAAGCCATCGTCCAGAAGTGAAGGGGAAGAGAAGCATGAGTGAGTATAGCCAGACCGGTCTCTACAATATGACGATGTCTACGCTCGGCGTAGCCATTATGTTGAGGTGTGTGGGGAGGGCTTGTTAAATGAGAGATACCACAAGATGCAAAGTGAGATGCAAGTTTTAAAAACTCTCCCCCATTGTCTGAGAAGAAACGACGGATCTTGGTGTTTTCAACTAGTTTTTGAAATCGGATAAAAACATTTAGGGAATCAGATTTATTTTTTAAGGGGTAAAGCCAAGTATATTTGGTATAATGGTCGACAAAGATAATGTAATATTTGTACGAGTCAAACGAGGGTATGGGTGAACACCAAACATCCGAAAAAAATAAATCTAATGGGAAAGTAGAGGTAATAGAAGATACACCAAATGAAAGTTGATGACTTTTATTGATGTTGCAAGCATTACAATGATGTTTACAACTAGAATTGAAAGAAACTAAAGACGATAAAAGTTGAAAGACTTTATTGTTCGGGTGTCCAAGACGATGGTTCCACGTAAACGAGTCGGGCTTATGAGTCGTGTAGACAGCCGGTGTTGGAGATGATGAAGATGCACGTCGTGAGCGGAGCTCATACATGCCTTTGGTCGTTGTTCCTTGGAGGAGGAGTTGTTTCGTTGCCCGGTCCTTGAGAACAAAAACATTGGAATAAAATTTCATATTGTCAAGACATAAGCGAGAGATAGATATGATGTTCTTTGAGAGGGAAGGTACACAAAGAACATTCTTTAAAAGAATGGAATTATTAGAAGTATGAAGGAGAAGGCAACCAATATGAGTGATTTCCAAACCCGATCCATCCCCAATTACGAGTTCGTCTGTTCCATCATACGGTGCGTGGAAAGCCAAGTTGTTAAGATCAGTAGTAACATGATGGGTAGCACCACTGTCGAAGATCCAGTTGGTCTGTTTTGAAGGTTGGTTGAGGCCCATAGTGTGAGCTTGCGGCTGTTTCCCTTGAGAATTGCGATCATATGACGGCGGAGCAATGGTAGGATGGGCTTTCTTAAATATGGTGGAATTGATAAGGGAGTGACCCCTTTAATGGCACCATTGGCATTTCCCCAGGAAGGGTTTCGAGCCTGTTGCAGTGGTTGGAGTTGGAAGGAGTCCTTGACCTTGTGCATGCTGCTGTCGTTGAACAGAAGAAGATGAGGTGTTGTAACCTCTAGGTTGCCAAGGACGATTGTTAGAGTGAGATCTGTTTGTTTGCTGCACGTGAAAAACGGCAGCCGGTTGATGCAGATTGGCGGCTGGAGTTTGTTGAGCCAAGGTGAGTTCTTGATTGATCAATTTTTCGTGAAGCTCGTTGAAGGAGATCAACGTGTCACGTGCTGAAACGGCATCCATTAGGTTTTTATTGTACTTGATCAAGCCCATTAAGAATAGAATCAACGATATCTTCGTCATCCATCTTTTTGCCTACAAGAGCCAATTCATCGGTGATGCTCTTGACCTGTTGCATGTAATCAGAAACGGACTACGTGGGAGTCTTAGGGGTGTGTTGTAGACGATGCTTTAACTGCTTGATATGACCACGGCTTGGAGAAGCATAGGTCTTTTCGAGAATTTCCCATAGATCACGAGAAGAAGCCACACGTTGAATCATGGGAACGATCTTTTCAGAGAGGCTGCCAACTAGAGCTCCATATAGAAGCCTATCTTGTCGAAACCATTGAGAATAACTCGCATGGGGTGTTTGACTGCCATCAGCATTAACAGTCGGTGTAGGAGGTGGGTGCGAGCCATCTATGAATTTGAACAGATCCAAACCTTGCAGCAGTGCCTCCACTTGGGTTTTCAGGCCAAATAGTTGGAGGGGGTGAGTTTCAAGGTTGCTGGGAAGGTGACAATGGTCAGATCCTTCAGCGAGTTCTTGATCAGCGAAGAAGAGCTTTCAGCCATATGGGTCGAATCAGGTTGTTTGGACGATGAAGGTCTTGAGTTGTTTGGAGAAGAAGAATTTGAGCCTTGCTTTGATACCATATAGAGAATATGATATCTGATTGTTGAAGATTAAAAGTTATATTTCATCAATGGCAATCGCCCAAACTTATACAGAATCAAAGGAGAAAATACAGGAGATTTACAAGGGATACAACAAACCCTAGGAGACTAAGTAATACAATTTAAATTTAAAATAAATGAACTAATTGTTGGCGGCAATAGTATTAACATTCCCCTGCAAGATGGACGAGCTAGAGACGAGACCAATCTTGGAAATAAGGAGATGAAACCATGGACGTAGCAAGGGATTTGTTAGAACATCAGCTAATTGATCATCACCGGCAACATGAGTAACCCATAGAAAACCGTCTTGAACCTTTTTCCCTCACGAAATGAATATCTAGAGCAAGATGTTTCATACGGAAATGGAACACGGGGTTGGCAGAATAAGTAGTGGCACTCAAGTTGTCACTGTAGATGGTCGGGGCTGCCGAATAATGATGACCCAATTCACGCATGAGATTGGCTAGCCATTGAACCTCCGTCGTGGCCGAAGCAACAGCTCGGAATTCAGCTTCGGTTTAACTTCTAGCTAATGTGGATTGTCGCTTTGAACTCCATGCAATAGGGTTTGAACCAAGGAAGACAATGTAACCTGTAGTGCTCCGGTAAGTATGCTTGTCCCCGGCCCAATCAGCGTCGGAAAAGGTATGAAGTTGAAAATCAGATTTTGCACGAATTAGAAGTCCTTTCGATATAGTGCCTTTAAGATATCTCAAAAGTCGTTTCAAGGCAGACCAATGTTGGAAGGTAGGGGCATGCATAAACTGAGATAACTTGTTTACCGTGTAAGCAACATCCGGCCGTGTAAGTGATAGGTATTGTAGGGCGCCAATAAGAGCCCTGTATTCAGTTGGTGAGGGGTAGGTAGGTGCACCCGTAGTAGTCAAATGATCCGAACACGTAATCGGAGTTGAGATAGGTTTGCATTCACTCATTTTTGCCTTGTGAAGAACATCCGAAATGTACTTCTGTTGGGACAACAGTAAGCCATGTGCATGAGGGAGACATTCAATTCCAAGGAAGTAGGAGAGGGAACCAAGATCTTTAAGGGAAAATTTTGTAGAGATGAGAGTAATGAAACGAGTGACAAGAGGAACGGACGGACCGGTGACAATTATGTCATCAACATAAACGAGAACATAGACGGGAGAAGAATCAAGATTAAAAGTGAAAAGAGATGAATCAGAGATGGTTGGTTTGAAACCAAGAGAAATAAGGTAAGATTTTAATTCGGCGTACCAAGCTCTAGAGGCTTGTTTTAATCCATAAATCGTCTTGTTGAGCTTGCATACGTGCGTTGGAAAAGAGGGATCAACAAAACCCGGTGGTTGTTGCATCAAAACATCCTCATGCAAGGTGCCTTGTAAAAAGGCATCGTTAATGTCGAGCTGGTGGAGAGACCATTGTTGAGTAACAGCAATAGTGAGGATGAGACGAAGAGTGGCTGGCTTAAGAACGGGACTGAAGGTTTGTCGATAGTCTACACCACGTCGTTGGTTGAAACCTTTAGCCACAAGGCGAGCCTTTAAGCGATCCACAGAACCATCCGGGTGGTACTTAGTGCGATAAACCCATTTACATCCCACAAGGTTAGGAGCAGAAGTGTTGGGAACTAATGTCCAAGTATTATTTCGTTGGAGGGCATTAAATTCCAGCTGCATAGCTTCTCTCCAGGAGGGGTGTTTAAGAGCATGGGTAATGGTGGGTGGCTCAGAATAAGAGGCAGTTGTGGAGGTAAAAAGCTGAAAGTCAGGGTTGTGATATTTAGTATTAGGTTTTGGGTATTGTCTAGTGATAGGTCTATTGGTATTAATAGGAGGGTTAGGAGGAGTAGGGGTACTGTTGGTTGGTGAGGAATTAGAGATGGAGGGGGATGGCGACAAAGGAGTGGCAGGATATAAAGGAGTAGTGGAGTTAGTAGTTGGTGAATGAGAATTGGAAGGAGTAGAAAAAGTGGAAGAAGAGGACGAAGTAGGTGACTGGATAGAGGAAGGGTTGGTGTGTAAAGTAACTGAAAAGGGTAACCAAGCTTGTAGGTCAGGTGTAGAGGAGTCAGTGGAAGCTTTTGTCATTTTAGTGTAAGGAAAGATGTGTTCGATAAAAGTCACATGTCTGGAAGTATATATTTTGTGAGTAGATGGATCCAACATGTAGTAAGCACTTTGAGTAGGAGAGTACCCAACAAAAACACAGGGAGTAGACCTAGGAGAAAGTTTATGTTGAGAGTAAGGACGAAGCCAAGGGTAACACAAACAACCGAAAGCTCTTAGTTTGTGATAGTTTGGCGTGGTATTAAAGAGAGAAATATATGGAGAAGAGTTATTTAAAGTGGGTGTAGGCATACGATTAATTAAATAAACCGCTGTGGTGAAAGCCATCGGCCAAAAATGAAGGGGAAGAGAAGCGTGAGTGAGTAGAGCCAGACCAGTCTCTACGATATGACGATGTCTACGATCGGCGTAGCCATTATGTTGAGGTGTGTGGGGAGGGCTTGTTAAATGAGAAATACCACAGGAAGCAAAGTGAGATGCAAGTTTTAAAAACTCTCCCCCATTATCCGAGAAGAAGCGGCGGATCTTGGTGTTAAAAAATGTTTCAACTAGTTTTTGAAACCGTATAAAAACATGCAGAGAATCAGATTTGTTTTTCAAGGGGTAAAGCCAAGTATATTTGGTATAATGGTCGACGAATATAATGTAATATTTGTACGAGTCAAATGAGGGTATGGGTGAACACCAAACATCCGAAAAAATTAAATCTAATGGAAAATTAGAGGTAATAGAAGATACACCAAATGGAAGTTGATGACTTTTATTGATGTTGCAAGCATTACAATGATGGTTACAACTAGAATTAAAAGAAACTAAAGACGATAAAAGTTGAAAGACTTTATTATTCGGGTGTCCAAGACGATGGTGCCACGTGACTGACTCGGGCTTATGAGTCGTGTAGACAGCCGGTGTTGGAGATGATGAAGATGCACGTCGTGAGCGAAGCTCATACATGCCTTTGGTCGCTGTTCCTTGGAGGAGGAGTTGTTTCGTTGCCCGGTCCTTGAGAACAAAAACATTTGAATAAAATTTCATTAGCAAATTATTATCGAGACATAAACGAGAGATAGATATGATGTTCTTTGAGAGGGAAGGTACACAAAGAACATTCTTTAAAAGAATGGAAGTATGAGAAGTATGAAGAAGAAGGCAACCAATATGAGTGATTTCCAAACCTGATCCGTCCCCAATTACGAGTTCGTCTGTTCCATCATACGGTGCATGGAAAGCCAGGTTGTTAAGATCAATAGTGACATGATGGGTTGCGTCACTGTCGAAGATCCAGTTGGTCTGTTCCGAAGGCTGGTTGAGACCCATAGTGTGAGCTTGCGGCTGTTTCCCATGAGAATTTTGATCATATGATGGCGGAGCAATGGTAGGATGAGCTTTCTTAAAGATGGTGCAGTTGGTAAGGGAGTGACCTCTTTGGTGGCACCATTGGCATTTCCCCAGGAAGGGTTTCGAACCTGTTGAAGTGGTTGGAGTTGGAAGGAGTCCTTGACCTTGAGCATGCTGCTGTCGTGGAACAGAATAAGATGAGTTGTTGTAGCCTCTAGGTTGCCAAGGACGATTGGTAGAGTGAGATATGTTGGTTTGCTGCACGTGAAACACGGCAGCCGGTTGATGCAGATTGGCGGCTGGGGTTTGTTGAGCCAAGATAAGTTCTTGAATGATCAATTTTTCGTGAAGCTCGTTGAAGGAAATCAACGTGTCACGTGCTGAAACGGCATCCAGAATGGGTTTGTATTGAAATTGATCAAGTCCATTAAGAATAGAATCAACGATATCTTCGTCATCCATCTTTTTACCTAGAAGAGCCAATTCATCGGTGATGCTCTTGACCTGCTGCATGTAATCAGAAATGGACTGCGTGGGAGTCTTGGATGTGTGTTGTAGGCGATGTTTTAGCTGCTTGATGTGACCGCGGCTTGGAGAAGCATAAGTCTTTTCGAGAATTTCCCATAGATCACGAGAAGAAGCCACACGTTGAATCATGGGAACGATTTTTTCAGAGAGGCTGCCAACTAGAGCCCCATATGCTATCTTGTCGAAACCATTGAGAATAACT
>JAOXOA010124373.1:0-10195 GCA_028566315.1 Rudbeckia hirta
CCATTCTTCTTGTAGACTATGCCATGCTCCTTCGTGCCTTTGATGTACCTCAATACGTATCTGACTGCCTTCAAGTGCATCTCCTTTGGTTCTTGCATGTACTTACTGACCACTCCTATAGCATAACTCATATCTGGTCGTGTGTATAACAAGTAACGCAGGCTGCCAATTAATCTTCGATAATTTATGGCATCAACTGCTTTCCCCTTTTCATCCTTAGCCAGTTGAAGTTTGTGATTCATTGGCCACTGAGTTGGATTGCACTCATGCATACCTGATAGCTCAAGTATTTTAAGTGCATAAGCTTCCTGTTTCAGCGTGATTCTAGACTCACTTTGTTCCATCTCTATTCCAAGATAGTAGCTTAAACATCCCAAGTCACTCATCTAGAAGATAGACTCCATTTTAGTCTTGAACCTTTGTATTGCACATTCACTTGACCCAGTTACTATCAGATCATCAACATACACACCAACTATCACCACTGACTTCAATACCTTAACTTGATACACCGCTTGTTCTTCAACACATCTCGCAAAACCCAAGCCTTTTAGAGTTCTATCCAGCTTCATATTCCAAGCCCGAGGGGCCTATCGTAGCCCATAAAGCGCTTTATGAAGTTTATAAACTCTATCTTCTTTGCCTTTTATCTCGAAGCCAACAGGTTGTTGAATGTAAACGTCTTCTTTCAATTCACCATTAAGGAAAGCTGATTTGACATCTAAGTGATGCACAAGCCAATTTTCCTTAGCAGCCAATGCGAGCAACAACCTTATGGTTTCGAGTCGAGCCACTGGAGCAAAAACATCCTCAAAATCAATCCCTTTATTCTGAACATTACCCTTTGCCACTAACCATGCCTTGTGTCTTATGATCTTTGCCAAAGCATCTCTTTTCACCTTGTACACGCATTTCAATCCTATGGGCCGTTGATCTTTGGGTAGCTCGACTAATGACCGACCAAGTGTTGTTCTTTTGTATTGATTGAATTTCTTGCTTCATTGCTTCTTTCCAGTGGGGATTCATGACAACATCTTCAAACGACTTTGGCTCATCCTCCATGAAGAATAACTCTTCATCGTAAATTTCTTGCACTTGACTTTTGGTGAGTGGCTTAGTTTCCTCATACACCTCTTGTAATGATATTTTATCTTGAAATGGTCGATGATCTACTGAACTTGTAGATCCTTGATCTGCTGTTGACTACCCATGTGTGGACCAGCTTGCATTATTTACACCACTTGTGCTTCCTTAATTAACCGAACTACCTTCGACATGTCTTATAGAACCTGAAACACTATGATGTAAAGGTGAAAAATCATCAAAATATTCATTAGGATGGGGAGTTTGCCCTGTTGGGTCAACATCATTAGTCACCATCATAGGACTAGTCTTGTCCTCTTGATATAGGTGCACATGGGTTGGTATGGAGAACTTTGTACTTGTCTGCTCCTCCTTTCCCCAACTCCATCCATTTCTTTCATCAAAAACTACATCCCCATGACCCACAAACTTCACTTTTCTTGCTATTGGATCGTACATTCTGTACCCCCACGTGCCTTCTTCTACACCGAAATACACAAGGGGTTTACTTCTATCCTCTAGCTTCTTAAGATGGCCCTGCAACTTCATTGAGTAACCCACACAACCAAAAATTTTCAGATACTCAAAGGTTGGCTTCTTTCCTTTGAGTTTTTCATATGGAGTTTGTTGTTTTACCGCCTTTGTAAACAACCTGTTTATCACGTATACTGCATGGTTTGCAGCCTCCCCCCAAAATTCATCAGGTACATGCATCCCTTTTAGCATAGCCCTTATCATTCCCGCCACAGTTCTATTCCGTCTCTCCACAACTCCGTTCTGTTGTGGAGTGTACGGAACCGTTTTCTGCCGCCTTATTCCTTGGTCATTACACATTTTATCAAAGCCAATTGAGTTGAATTCCCCTCCCCTATCGGTTCTGAGCATCTTTACCTTATAGGGGTACTCATTTTCAACCAACATTTTGAAATCTTTAAACTTTGACATTGCTTCATCTTTGGTTTTTAGTAGAAAAATCCACATAAACCTACTGAAGTCATCAACTACAAGCATGAAATAACGGTTACCTCCCTTTGATTCAGGGGTGATGGGTCCACAGAGATCTGCATGCACCAGCTCTAATGGAGTCGAGGCTCTCCATTTTGCCACCTTGTGGACATTTCGTCTTGTTTGTTTTGTTACCAGGCAGTCCTCACAGATTTCACATGGATGTGATATTCTTGGTAGACTTAAAGCAGCTTCTTTTCTACCCATTTCTTCCAGAAGATGGAAGTTAGCATGACCGCACCTAGCATGCCATCTCCATGCTTCATCATCCAATCTCGCATGCAAGCAAACTGGCTTTGCATGTGGTATTTGGACCTTATAGAGACGGTTTGCTCCCCTCTCAACTTTCATCACCAGCCTACCTCTTTCATCACGAATCAACAAGAACTCTTTCTTCATGTTTATTTCGTACCCTTCCTCAGTCATCTGACCAAGGCTGAGTATGTTGCTGGTAAGTGCTGGAATATAATAAACATCAGGTATCAGCAGTTGATCTCCATTCTTACACTGGAATAGTAACGTGCCTCTTCCTTGGATCTCAACCTTCGAACCATCTCCAAACTTGACAGTGCCTGATACTTTAGTGTTTAAGTCTGCAAATAGATTCTTGATGTCGGTCATGTGGTTACTCGCCCCATTGTCAAGATACCACATGTCTCGTTTCTGACTATCTTGATCCTCCTTTTGCAGGAATACTTTCTGCTCATCCAACACAACTTCCACGTTTAGATCATCTCCTTCTATTGTCAAGAAGAGTGAGTCTACATCTTCCTTTGCCTTTGTGAGATTCGATTCCTCTTGCTTCTTTTCGTCCTTACATTCACTTGCCTAGTGGCCCATCTGTTGGCAATTATAGCACCTCACAGTATTTTTGTCTTTTGCCTGAGGTTTCTTGCTTGTACCTCCTCCATCTTAGGATCCCTTTGATTGCCACTTCTCACCTCTGCCGCGTCCCCCAGACCTTCCCCCACGATCAGCTCCCTTTCCTCGACCACCTGTCGAGTTTGATTTACTGCTCGACTTTGAGCTCGAGCCATGATCTGTCTTGGTTAGCATTAAGTTACCTTCATTGTTTGACCCACCTTGTTTCAAATGCAGTCGGTCTTCGAACGCCTTTAACCTTCCTACTGCTTCTTCGAAAGGCATCTCATCAATATCAGCGTATTGTTCCATGGAAGCCACCAACTGAATAAATTTTTCTGTCACAGTATCAAGGAGCTTTCGAACTACTTCCTCACTTGACAGAGATGCTCCAAGACTATTGTACTTTGACATCATACTTGAAATGTTCCCTGCGTATTCGTCAATAGTTTCACCGTCCTTCATTCGCATTGCCTCAAACTCGCTCTTAAGAATATGTAGGCATGCCTTTTGCACCCTTTATGCCCCAACAAAACGTACCTTCAGGGAATCCCACACCTCCTGTGCGGTCTTCTTCTTTGCAACCTGCATCAGCAGATCCTCAGGGATAGCTTGAAAAATCAGAGCTTGCGCCGTCTTGCTCTTCTTAACATCTGGAACCGTCTCCTCTTCAGGCTCCACAGCCTCCCACAGACCTTGGGCATCAAGAATGGCCTCCATCTTGATAGCCCAAGTCATATAGTTTGTAGTAGTTAGTGTTGGGCATTGAAACTGGTAAGAGTTTTCTTTCTGCGCTGAGGATGATGAAGTATTCACGACCGACATGGGATCAAGTTGTAAGTACTTTGGCATATAGTGAGGGTTGGGGATCGAGAACTCTTGCTCTGATACCAATTGATGGATCAGAACACAAGAATATAATCACAAAACAAATCAGAACTGAATGAACAAATGAGGAACAAGTAGGGTTTTATTTAGTCGGCCCGATTACACCAAGAAAACAAACAAGAAAACAGATTTTTTCGACTAATTATTCTGGTACCCTACTGCCCTATTTATACTGAAAAGTAAAGACTTGTTCTTGAAGACCGAGTTCCACTCCTCCATGATCTCAACAACTCCAACGTTCACCTTTCCAACTAAACCCACGTTCTTTGCATGCATGGCTGCTGACTCACCATGCTGACTCAGCCCTGGAGAACCGGCAATATCAACCAACATTCTCCTCCTTGGTATTGTCTGGTTTCTTCAGCTCTTGAACTCCCAGCATTCCCCTCATTTCACAGAACTTTACTCGTGCAAGCGCTTTTGTCAGAACATCCGCCTTTTGTAATTCTCCGCTGACATGTTTCACTTCTATCTCCTCCTTCTCCACGCATTCACGAATGAAGTAGTATCTCATGGCTATATGCTTGGTCTTGCCATGATACACTGGGTTTTTAACCAGAGCAATTGCCGATTCATTGTCAATCCTCAGCTCAACCTTCTGAGGTTTATCACCAGTCAAAGTGCTGATCAAACTCCTTAGCCAAATGCCTTGACAGGATGCAGCCGCTGCTGCCATAAATTCAGCTTCACACGAGCTGAGAGCCACGGTCTGTTGTTTCTGAGAGGCCCATGTGATCAGATTCCCTGAATAATAAAACGCCATTCCGGTTGTACTCCTCCTATCCTCAATATCGGACCCATGGCTACTATCACAATATCCCACAAGTTTGCCATCTCCTCCTTTGTAATACACCAAACCGTAGGTTGTAGTTCCCTTTAGATATCTCAGTATTTGTTTCACCGCCATGTAATGACTCTCACGTGGACTTTGCATGTACTTGCTGACCACTCCCACTGCATAACTCATATCCGGACGTGTGTGCAACAAGTATCTTAGACTGCCAACCAATCTTCGATAGTTAGTAGCATCAACTACTTTCCCCTCTTCATCTTTAGTCAACTGAAGTTTGTGGTTCATTGGCCACTGAGATGCATTGCACTCATGCATTCCTGACTGCTCGAGTATCTTCAGTGCATAAGCCTCTTGTTTCAGTGTAATTCTAGACTTGCCTTGCTCCACTTCTATTCCAAGATAGTAACTTAAACAACCTAAGTCACTCATCTCGAAGATAGACTCCATCTTGGTCTTGAATTTTTGTATTGCACGTTCATCTGATCCTGTTACTATCAGATCATCAACGTATACACCAACTATTACCACTGACTTCAGCACTTTGACTTGGTACACAGCCTGCTCTTCAACACATCTTGCAAAGCCCAACTTCTTTAGAGTTTTATCCAGCTTCATATTCCAGGCCCGAGGAGCCTGTCGAAGCCCATATAAAGCCTTATGAAGCTTGTAAACTCTTTCTCCTTTGCCTTTTATCTCGAAACCTGTAGGTTGCTGAACATAGACATCCTCCTTTAGCTCGCCATTGAGGAAAGCTGACTTGACATCTAAGTGATGTACAAGCCAGTTCTCTTTGGCAGCCATTGCAAGCAACAACCTTATAGTTTCAAGTCGAGCCACTGGAGCAAACACTTCTTCGAAATCAATCCCTTGCTTCTGAACATACCCCTTTGCCACTAACCGGGCTTTGTGCCTCGTGATCTTTCCCAAAGCATCCCTCTTTACTTTGTATACCCATTTCAATCCTATAGGCCGTTGATCTTTGGGCAGCTCGACTAATGACCAGGTGTTGTTCTTCTGTATTGATTGTATTTCCTGCTTCATTGCTTCTTTCCAGTGAGGATTCATGACAGCTTCTTCAAACGTTTTTGGCTCATCTTCCATGAAGAATAACTCTTCATTGTAAATCTCTTGCACTTGACTTTTGGTGAATGGCTGAGTTTCTTCATACACATCGTGTAATGCTCTTTTATCTTGAAAGGGTCGGTGATCTACTGAACTTGTAGATCCTTGATCTGCCGTTGAGTACCCATGTGTGGACCAGCTTGCATCAATTACACCACTAGTGCTTCCTTCATTAACCGTACTACCCTCCATATGTCTTGTAGAACCTGAAACACTATGATGTAAAGGTGAAAGATTATTAGAATAGTCATTGGGATGGGGAGTTTGCACTGTTTGGTCAACATCATCAGTCTCGATCATAGGACTTGTCTTGTCCTCTTGATATAAGTGCACATGGGTTGGTATGGAGAACCTTGTACTTGTCTGCTCCTCCTTTCCCCAACTCCATCCTTGTCTTTCATCAAAAACTACATCCCCATGACCCACAAACTTTACTTTTCTTGCTATTGGATCGTACATTCTGTATCCCCACGTGCCTTCTTCTACACCGAAATACACAAGGGGCTTACTTCTATCCTCTAGCTTCTTAAGATGGCCCTGCAACTTCATTGAATAACCCACACAACCAAAAATTTTAAGATACTCAAAAGTAGGCTTCTTTCCTTTGATCTTTTCATATGGAGTTTGCTGTTTTACCGCTTTTGTAAACAACCTGTTTATCACATATACTGCATGGTTTGCAGCTTCCCCCCAAAATTCATCAGGTACATGCATCCCTTTTAACATAGCCCTTATCATTCCCACCACCGTTCTATTCCGTCTCTCCACAACTCCGTTCTGTTGTGGAGTGTACGGGACCGTTTTCTGCCGTCTAATTCCTTGGTCAGTACACATTTTATCAAAATTAATTGAGTTGAATTCCCCTCCCCTATCGGTTCTGAGCATTTTTACCTTATAGGGGTACTCATTTTCAACCAACATTTTGAAATCTTTAAACTTTGACATTGCTTCATCTTTGGTTTTTAGTAGAAAAATCCACATAAACCTACTGAAGTCATCAACTACAAGCATGAAATAACGGTTACCTCCCTTTGATTCAGGGGTGATGGGTCCACAGAGATCTGCATGCACCAGCTCTAATGGAGTCGAGGCTCTCCATTTTGCCACCTTGTGGACATTTCGTCTTGTTTGTTTTGTTACCAGGCAGTCCTCACAGATTTCACATGGATGTGATATTCTTGGTAGACTTAAAGCAGCTTCTTTTCTACCCATTTCTTCCAGAAGATGGAAGTTAGCATGACCGCACCTAGCATGCCATCTCCATGCTTCATCATCCAATCTCGCATGCAAGCAAACTGGCTTTGCATGTGGTATTTGGACCTTATAGAGACGGTTTGCTCCCCTCTCAACTTTCATCACCAGCCTACCTCTTTCATCACGAATCAACAAGAACTCTTTCTTCATGTTTATTTCGTACCCTTCCTCAGTCATCTGACCAAGGCTGAGTATGTTGCTGGTAAGTGCTGGAATATAATAAACATCAGGTATCAGCAGTTGATCTCCATTCTTACACTGGAATAGTAACGTGCCTCTTCCTTGGATCTCAACCTTCGAACCATCTCCAAACTTGACAGTGCCTGATACTTTAGTGTTTAAGTCTGCAAATAGATTCTTGATGTCGGTCATGTGGTTACTCGCCCCATTGTCAAGATACCACATGTCTCGTTTCTGACTATCTTGATCCTCCTTTTGCAGGAATACTTTCTGCTCATCCAACACAACTTCCACGTTTAGATCATCTCCTTCTATTGTCAAGAAGAGTGAGTCTACATCTTCCTTTGCCTTTGTGAGATTCGATTCCTCTTGCTTCTTTTCGTCCTTACATTCACTTGCCTAGTGGCCCATCTGTTGGCAATTATAGCACCTCACAGTATTTTTGTCTTTTGCCTGAGGTTTCTTGCTTGTACCTCCTCCATCTTAGGATCCCTTTGATTGCCACTTCTCACCTCTGCCGCGTCCCCCAGACCTTCCCCCACGATCAGCTCCCTTTCCTCGACCACCTGTCGAGTTTGATTTACTGCTCGACTTTGAGCTCGAGCCATGATCTGTCTTGGTTAGCATTAAGTTACCTTCATTGTTTGACCCACCTTGTTTCAAATGCAGTCGGTCTTCGAACGCCTTTAACCTTCCTACTGCTTCTTCGAAAGGCATCTCATCAATATCAGCGTATTGTTCCATGGAAGCCACCAACTGAATAAATTTTTCTGTCACAGTATCAAGGAGCTTTCGAACTACTTCCTCACTTGACAGAGATGCTCCAAGACTATTGTACTTTGACATCATACTTGAAATGTTCCCTGCGTATTCGTCAATAGTTTCACCGTCCTTCATTCGCATTGCCTCAAACTCGCTCTTAAGAATATGTAGGCATGCCTTTTGCACCCTTTATGCCCCAACAAAACGTACCTTCAGGGAATCCCACACCTCCTGTGCGGTCTTCTTCTTTGCAACCTGCATCAGCAGATCCTCAGGGATAGCTTGAAAAATCAGAGCTTGCGCCGTCTTGCTCTTCTTAACATCTGGAACCGTCTCCTCTTCAGGCTCCACAGCCTCCCACAGACCTTGGGCATCAAGAATGGCCTCCATCTTGATAGCCCAAGTCATATAGTTTGTAGTAGTTAGTGTTGGGCATTGAAACTGGTAAGAGTTTTCTTTCTGCGCTGAGGATGATGAAGTATTCACGACCGACATGGGATCAAGTTGTAAGTACTTTGGCATATAGTGAGGGTTGGGGATCGAGAACTCTTGCTCTGATACCAATTGATGGATCAGAACACAAGAATATAATCACAAAACAAATCAGAACTGAATGAACAAATGAGGAACAAGTAGGGTTTTATTTAGTCGGCCCGATTACACCAAGAAAACAAACAAGAAAACAGATTTTTTCGACTAATTATTCTGGTACCCTACTGCCCTATTTATACTGAAAAGTAAAGACTTGTTCTTGAAGACCGAGTTCCACTCCTCCATGATCTCAACAACTCCAACGTTCACCTTTCCAACTAAACCCACGTTCTTTGCATGCATGGCTGCTGACTCACCATGCTGACTCAGCCCTGGAGAACCGGCAATATCAACCAACATTTATCATTTCAACAAAACTTAGTCCAACGTTTGTTCCGATCCTCAAACTCAAAGGGTCTGTTAGGTATGTGGTAATAGAATGACCGATGGATGGGATGCACAATGGAATGAAATAGATCATTACTATTCCATTGTCTTGTTTGGTTACCATGTGGGAATGGGATGAATCATTACTTTGTGTTGTTTAGTAGGAAGGAAAAAACAAAGGAATAAAATCGGTGGTGAGTGGGGAGGAGGTGGTAGTTGGTGGTGGGCGATGGCGGTGGTGGCGGCGATGGTGGTGGGTGGTCGTGGAGTGGTTGGTGGCGTCGGCAGTGGCATTGGAGGTGGACGATGGTGGTGGTGGCGGTAGCGGCAATTGTGGTTTTCGGTAGCGGTGGGTAGCGGCGGTGGTAGAAGCGGTTGTCGATGGTAGTGGGCGAAGACGGTGGCAGCGGGTGTCGGTGGCGTTGGTTGTGGGCGGCGGCGGTGGTAGACTACCGTCGTGTTGGGTGGTGGCAAGCGATGGCGGTGGTAGTCGATGGCGATGGTGGTGTGCGGTGGCGGTGGGCGGGGGCGGTGTTAGGAAGCGGCGGGCAATGGTTGTGGTGGTGGATGGTAGCCGCGGTGGTGGGTGGTCGGTGATGGTGGTGGAGGGTGGTGATTGTTATTAAAGGTGAAGGAAATGGAATGAAAAAGATGGGGGTAGATGGAATGAATTTGAGATGTTTAGAGGGGATAAGATTCCTTGTATAATACGCGATTTCATTCCCTTGACCAACCAAACAAGCTATTTTTCATGTCCTCACAATGGTACATTTTATTCCGCCTTCCATTCCTTCATACCAAATATTGTGGAATCGGAGCCACGGTGGTTTGGGTATTGGCAAGAGAATTGCCCTAAATCGCATGCGGCATACCTTAAAGACTGTTTGGGGTATAGCAATGCTAAAGCAGCAGCAAGTCATTTAAAAATTTTATGGTCATCGATAAGCTGCTAGAAAGAGCGGCGGGTCAATGTCCACGTAGGGTAGCTGCTGGCCGTGTTTTGTTGATGAGATACAATGATAAACAAGGAAGGAAACGGCTAAGAATAATATTCAAATAAAAAAGATAGACAGCGGTAGATCGAGATCCAAAATTCACCAGCCGAATTAACCATTGGACAAGTCTAACTCGAATCAAGACACAGATGACACCATTCGATTCAATTCTAGATTCCAAAATACATCATTCAAGTTGTCAAACTTGAATTAGCATCGAGTAAAAACACGTTTACCCAAAAAGAGAACATGTATATTTAAAAAAAACCATAAACTCAGTGCCCCTTTTTTATTCATTTAGTTCTTTACATAGAGGAATTACAAACTGGTAACC
>JAOXOA010125402.1:0-10185 GCA_028566315.1 Rudbeckia hirta
GACACTGAACCATGTATGTTGAATATGCAAGTACCGAGCTCAAATCGCTCCAAGGTACTGAAATATGTTGTATGTTGTAATGCGTATGCAAGTACCGAGCTCAAATCGCTCCAAGGTACTGAATGTGTATGAGTATGCGTATGTTGAATATCATCCAAAAATCAACCAATATAAATATGTATATGTGTATGTTGAATATCAATCAATAAACCATCATGTATCAAATTGTTGTGAAAGTAATATTTATAGAATGCATGCTACACCCCAAAACTTGTAAAAGTAAAAAGGGGCTATGTATACTCACAGTTATCAGAGGAAAGATAGGATAAGATCGGTCACGGAAAACCAAGAACGCGCGCGAAGGGAAACAACCTATGTGAATGAAATAATTATTAAGTATTATGATGCGTATGCGTCTTGTATGATAACCTGAAGGAATATGTGTATGAATCCTATTTTTAGTATTTGTTGTATTTATTTAACAATTAATTTAATAAGATTTATGAATGCGGCTTTATGTGAAAATTATAAATATGTTTTCCAACATTAATGAAATAATTATATAACAATCCCTTGATAATACAATCACTATATAGAAATTTTAGGATTTATTACATTTATTTGGTATTTATAACGCTAAAACATATATAATAGTTTGTTAAGGAAATTCATATTTCGTACCAAACGACAACCAAAATATACCATATTTTTATAATAGTTGTGAAAATATGTAAATAAACTTATACTAAGTTTTCAAAATTTTCGGACGTCGTTTAGTATTTTTCGTATCCAAATTATACATTAAATAAATTATATATAAAATGTATTTATAATTTGAAATAATTATTTTCTTGTTTCATGAGTAATTATAATTTAGTTTGATGAAAGTTTGTTAAAAAAATATATATACATATTTTGTATGATATATTTATTTATTTGTAAACTATAGATATTTATTTATATTATTTAACTAATATTTCTAAAGAAAATGGACAAAAGCTTTGCCAAAAAGGCTTGGGCCGGAATTGAACCCGCGTAGGTTAACTCACAAACCACCCTCCTTACCAGCTGGGCTGGACACCAACTTGTTAGACATCCCGATTGCATAAATGTTTAATCAGTTGTCTGAGACTCATCTTCTTCGTCTCAGATCAGATCTGGCCAGAATCGAACCACAGAATAAAACGAGATGAAACTTACCAGTATTGATGAGGCTTCCGAGGCGATCATGAAACACTAATCACTTTCGTAAACGGACTTCGTTTGATCGGGTAACGAGCCAGTTGCAGGTCACGTACTTGGCTCGTGTTCTTCGTTATTTGATCGGCCTTTGATCGTATTTCGGCCGTGATTAATAGCAGTAAGATTCGCGTGGATGGAAGGACGATTATAACGAGCGCAAAAACAAGAGAAATGGTTGAGTTTTGATCGAATACGGCGCTGTTGCAGGTTTCGAATGTCTTGACCTTGCTCCTTCGATTTTATGGGTCTATGAACGAATTCTACTGCAAGTTTTGCTTGCGTTCAGGTCGCAATCAGTCATGGAGGGGATGTAGATGTTCAATTTATAGAATCATGTCTAATAAGTGGGTTTTGTATAGGCTTTGTTGAAACCGTTTGAAACTCGTGATTATGGCATTAAAACGAAGTTTAATTAGATTTCGGTTTGCGTTTATTGTTGTAACAGTGGCACTAAATCAAAATTTAAGTTCATTTATGGGAATGCAATATTTGAAATGAAGGATGTACCAACACAAGAATTTTTGGCGCATTCTTGTACAAGGAAGAAAGCATAAATTGCTTAATGGCAAGTCTAGCCCTTGTAGTTAATTTATTTGGTTTTAAAAAGATTAAGGTATTGACATTTTTAACCCTAAACTTACATAACCCACTTTTTAGATTATATAAACCATTTAAATTATCAAATAAATTTTACAAAATGATTATATATATATATATATATTTTGAATGGTTAAACTAAATAGGAGTCGAACCCTCGACCATCACTTTATAATAAAACTTCAATGTCACTCCACCAATTAGGTAGGGACTACACTAAATTTAAATATTTTATCCACCCATTTATATTACATGTAGGTATATGTTACATACACTCATAAATAAATTTTAATATATATATATATATATACACACACATATTACTTCATAAAAGAAAATAAGGTATATATATTTTCTTTTATATATATCTTAGTGCGGGTAAAATTAATAGTAAATTTTCAGCGCGCGGACATTGGAATCCTATAACGAGTACAAAGGTTTTGCCGGTGACGGAACGTATGAGCGTTTGGTGTGCGAAAGTGAGCGACACCGATTACTAAAGATGTTCGGATGCTTGGTTTGCGCGTTTTTCATCCAATTTTCCTCATCATGATCGTGTGAGCACATATTTAACTAACATGCAATTAGCTTATATAATTTTATGAGAAATTAGCATGCAAAGTAAATAAAATCACGCGTTGTGCAACAAATCCACGAAAATGTGTACGCGACATAAACGAAATTGTTATCGTAATTAATATTATAGATATAAATACCGTAGAACGTGAAATCATTGTGGGTCAAATTCGGGTTCGGTTTTGTATTCCGGGTCCGAATCGGACTAGATGTCACAAGCTATATACAATAAAAAGTAGAGGGTTATCTCAATTTTACAACCAAATTTGCTTGGGTTACAACCTTTTAAAGCATCATCATAATTAAAAGCCATTAATGCTTTAATTGCATTTGATATGAGAGTACAAATGTTTATACCTTAAGTACTCCATATACAGCACATGTACATTGGAGTGTAATAACTCCTAACAATTCAGTATTAATATCTCAATTTTACCACCAGACTTGCCTGTTGTACAACCTTTTAAAGCATCCTTTTAATTAAAATACAGCACATGTACATTGGAGTGTAATAACTCCTACCATTCCAGTATTACTCTCCTCCTCCCCCCCACAACGACAGCCGGCGGCCGCTGAGTATGTGAAGGCGGTGGGTTCTGGCGGTCGCCGCCATAGCCGGCAGGAACAAACGACCTTCCGCTTCTACAATTTAAACCCTATTTTGTTCAAGGCGCAATTTAACAGCCGGCTTCGCTTCTCCTCAGTTGATGTTGCTGCCGATTGAACCCTAATTGCAGGGAATTGAGGAATCGAAAGGTTTTGTGCTTTTCCCTCTTTATTAGTTGATGTTTGTTCCGATTAAACCCTAATTGCAGGGAATGGAGGTATCGAAAGTTTTTCTTCTTTCGCCGTAGTTGTAGACTTCTCTTCCAGGTACACATCCCATCTTCAACAGATTCTTCCAGTTTTCCTCTCATCGAAACGGTACTTTTCGTCACACTCAACTACTTCCTAATTGCTACATTCATCGTTTCACTTTCGATCTGTTGTGTTTTTAGTTCAATTTACAGTTGCATTGATCTGATTTTTTCTTCAATTGTTGTGTGCCGGTTTGTGATTAGAGCTCAAATATGCAGATTTGATTATGCGATTCTGATGTGTAATTGCAATGCTTGATTAGATATCATGTTTCGATTTCAGTTATTATAATCCAGTAGGTTTTGGAAATCGGAATATAAATGGTTCAATTAGACTCCAAATAAGTTGATGCTTAAGTTCTAAACTAGGCTTCATTCAGGTTTAAGGGAAAAAATAGCTGTCCTTTTAACAAACATGTTAACGGTAACGATAATTAATGTAAGAAATAATACCAATTTAACATTTAGCGGTTACATGCCTTTTCATGTGGCCGGTGGTCAATGCAAGTGTTTGAAGCGCCCTAATAGGCATGTTATTAAATACTGGAATTCGATGAGGCTTGGATATTGTGATAAACCGCCCCCTCCTCAACCAAAGGTGTCTATGCACTGAGAAAGAAAAAAATGGCTACATCTAACCCTCTCCAGCCCTCTCCTACCAGCAGTTCACGTAACCAACTATTTCTGTCTGACATAAGCGAAGGCTCTTCCGGGCCAGTCACGGTAATGGTGTGCCGGAAATGGGATGTTACCAACATATCTGGAAAGTACATGAGCACGGACTATGTCGTCTGCGATAAAAAGGTGATGCTCCTCTCTGTTTACTTACAGTCTGGCACCAGAAACTCAGCCTATGTATGCCCTTGCTATACTTGACCACGCTGCACACTTCATCCAACCGGCTTACAATAAAGCTGGGACTTTTATATGTTTGTTACTTAAGTGATGCGCCATTGTCTCCTCCAAGATATGTGCCATCCGGTCTTTGATTAGCTTTATTTACAATTGACATATGCAAATGTATGATTTCTCTAATCAAGGATAAATTACCAGATTACCCTTTAATAAATTAAGTAAATTGATTTTTTCCCAATCATCCTTTTACTTTGTTCATTACGGATAAAATACTCATTTGGTTGGGTAACTTAATTAGGCGGATAAATGTGTAACATATATGGTTTAGTAATCGCTCATGGTGGTCGTTAAGTCTGTGCATCGATACTCGCCTGAACACTTGGAAATCATCCATTTTGCCTTCTTAAACCAACTCTTTAACAGTCAGTGTCTTTTACTAATTAAAAAATTCAGTAGCTTTTTAAACACTACTCCCACACAAGGCCGCGTTTACAAGCATACTTTAGGTTATTGGCTAGGCATGTTATTCATTGGTGGTTGCTATTGAATAAAATCGGTATACACGAAACATATGGATTTGGGGAAAAAAAAAACCTTCTGTAAATCCGCCCACAACCTTTTCCTCGAATGCATCTCAGAAGGTCACTATAGTGTCCGTTCTACTCATTGTGATCTGCACTTTACTAACCTTTTTATCCTGTACAGGGTTACGTCATGCATTGCACCGCAAGGAATAACATCGCACACCACTTCCACGACAAACTGAAGGAAGGAGGTGTTTATACTATCCGTGATTTTACCATACTCACCAGTGACCAGTACAGAATCTTGAAGGACAACCGGTTCGTTATCAGCTTAAATGGCTCGACCATCGTCAAGAAAGTTGATGAGGATGTCCAGCAGTTTGAGCGTCACCCGTTTGTGCTCACGCCGTTCGAGGAGCTCCAACCAACAGAAGGGAAGTACTTTGTCGGTAAAAAAAACTACCACCCACCTTCGTCGTATCTGTTCCTATTTAGGACATAATAACCTGTTCTCTCACGTTTGGATACTTACAAATCAGGGAAAACTTGGCAACCTGCAAACTTATTGGGTTGGGTGAGGGGGTGGACTGCGCTTTAATTTGGTCGATAGATTTACCATGTGATTATACCATTGTGTCGTCAAAGGTTTTGTCACTCATCATTTTAGTTGCCTTATGAACATTGATGTACGCAACCGTGTTGGACGCAGGAATTCCCTAGGATAGATGGTACTATGTTTTGCGCCGTTTCTTCGTTTACGTATAGTAAGCTGACATTTGTTGGTGTACGCAGATGTTATTGGTTACGTGACAGAAGTTGGGCCGCAGAATATCACCGGCACCGGTGCCCGCACCGTTGAATTTACTCTTACAAACGAACGGTGTGTATATCGTCCCCGCTTATTATTATACGTATCTCTCACCAAATATGTGCATCGTATTAATCTTACTGCCCCCCTGTGTGCTTTAGGAAGCGGCAAGTGAGAGTTACGCTGTGGGGCCAGCTGGGAGAGGTCATGCTTAAGAAGAAGGCAGAAAATCCCTCAGTGTATTGCCTGATTATGACGTCCATGACTGCAAAGTTCTTTTTGGGTAATTCTATAAGCATGTTTACCGTTACCCCCATATGCCATTCGTATGCATGTGCCTTACCTCCTTTTCCTCGCAGGATCGCTCAGCCTCTCAAGCTCGACATCCACGATGCTTATAGATTCCCCAGCAGTGCCAGCACTAGCAACATTCAAGTCGTCTCTCAGGTTCGTACCTCCGCAATTCCCCTGTCTTCCTGGTACCCCATACCCTTTCGCCCCCCCCCCCCAACCACACACCCATGCCACATGCACACACTGATAGGTTGTCTTTTCTTTTTCCCAATTTACACAGCTGTATCGCTACTGGTGAGGTTGCGCGCCCAATAACAGAGGACGTCGTTATG
Source organism: Rudbeckia hirta (assembly GCA_028566315.1). Taxonomy (NCBI): domain Eukaryota; kingdom Viridiplantae; phylum Streptophyta; class Magnoliopsida; order Asterales; family Asteraceae; genus Rudbeckia; species Rudbeckia hirta. The sequence continues at coordinate 6,086 of JAOXOA010125402.1, forward strand.
GTTAACACACTTAGTGAATTGGTTGACGGTGCTCGGGCGGACAAGACAAAGAGGCTGGTATGTATTCCCTTCCTAAGCTACATATAATCCCCTGTCCTTGCATTCACTTCATCCTACATAGGTGTATCAGTTATTATGCTGCCTAAACTTAAACCAGGCATCGTCCAAGTATTGAGATGGCCTTTACCGGATAACAAAGTCCACTAGCTTAAAAATTCAGGCCCCCCCTTGGAATTAATATTATGCTACGTAGTTAACATTTTAGGTCATCGTAGCTTAAATGTATTTACAAAAAGATGACAGCAAACTTTTACTGTAAAACACCCGCATTCATGTTTGACCTCCCTGTTGCTACCCCCCATAGGCCATTCTGTTTAGGAACCTGGTAGAGATTACCTCGGTTCGAACGAAAAATAGCTGGTATTTTTTTACCTGTGCTGGGCGCAAGTGTCGCAAGGGTTTGACGAGAGAGGGTGGCTACTTCTACTGCGCGGCATGCAAGCTGAAAGTCGATTATCCACGAACGAGGTACATCCCGTACCCGATAACTTACCCTTTCATTTAATGTTTCCCGCATCTACAACTAACACCAAATACTCCTCCGTCTCCACCTTTTCTGGAAGTCACTTAACGTTTGTATTTTTTGGAATACGTGTTCTTGCCTTCGATCACAGGTTCCGCATCCAAATAGATGTCACCGATGGTACAACGAACACCGTTGTCGTTCTTTTTGATGAGGCTGCGGAACAACTGCTTAACAGGACGGCCAAATCATTGGTTGAGGAACAGCTACATGTACGTACCCCTGCCCTCTTCCCCCCCCCCCAAAAAAAAAACACCACATGTGAGACTACACGATTTTGTTGACTACTACACTTACGCCTATTCATCGTGAATAACAGGATACATCTCCGGACGCTCCCTTACTACCAGATGCGTTGTCGTCTCTCATTGGAACTAAGCATGTTTTCGAGATCAGGAGCCATACATACTACTCTTATGGGGAGTATGAGAGCTTCAACTGTGGGAAGGTTGTCAAGAATACGAATGAGGCTTCATCGGAAAGTGTCGGTGAGGGCAAAGCAGTATCACACATGGTCCATACGGCCGGGGGGAAACACTCTCCTGTTACTTTGGAGACGCCGGAAAAGCGTCCATAGAAACTGCGTAAATTGTATGTTATCCCTACTCTTATATTACGTCCTTTTACACACTATTTTAGAGTTCGTTCACCCGATATGCACTTACCCTTTCTCCCATGCAGTCGTGTTGCCGATTCTGACGATGAGACGGAAGACACGGAAGCTGGTCCTGCTATTGTAACAGACAATAAATAATGCAAATTGCTTTAGCTTATCCTGTTTTATCATGAAACATCTACTGTCTTTGAAATTTCTAGACTTTCCATTTGCTTACAATAATTGCTTCTGCTGATTTCACCACTAAGTTTTACGGGTTTTAAGGCACAATAATCCAAGTTAATTATCCCAAAATATGTATGCTTAAAGTCCAATGCTGAATATGGCCATTCTCCTGATACAATTATGCAAATTACCTTTGAGGCTGGTCACTTATAACCAAACTGGTTATTACGCCCATGTTAAGCATACGTACACGTTTAACTTCCCCGGCAGTAGTTGGTTCCTCCTATTTAAAAAAAATTAGGGGAAAGGGAAAAAAGAAAAAAGAAACAAACAGAAAAGGGATAACCCTGTAAGTTAAGTTTTCGCCATACAGTTTAGAAAAAATAAAAAAGCCACCAGTTGTACATTAATTGCTGATTTGTTTCACCACATTCGTCGTGCTTCCAACCCGCCTTCCGTTACCCAGCTTTCCATAGACGACTTTGTATCCATTTGCCCTCAATCCTTTGAAGTAACTACGTAGCTATATGAAAAAATGAGGTCAAAAACAACCCATACCGTGATGTGTATGACTTGATAAAATACTTTGCTTAATAAATCTGAAATAATCTTATGACAGTAAATCTATTGTAACCATTTCTACAAAGGTAATTATATATCTTGCATCAACAGCCCACATGCGTTTACCTTTTCTTTGTTTTGAATTTCCCCTCCTTTTGGTTGGGGTGTTTACGTTAGCTCAACCGCCAACATAAATAACAAGTGCTTTACAGCGTAATGAGGAACCTGCCACATTTTTCCCCACTTTATAATTGGAAGAGGTTCTGTGTACAGACAGTATATATTTGAATGAAACTTTCTTATTAATTTTTACCACGGTAAAACTTCATACGCATATATTTATGCCCCTGGTTGTTTTAACATTTGTATTGCCATGCAACAGCTAACGCACTCCTTATCTAAAGTGTCGTTGGGCTTCTCCCTGTGTACCTGTTCGTATAAGTTACCTGACGGAAAAGTACGATATCTTTGCGCCTTGCGGCTGCCTACTTCCGGTTGTGATGCAACAGGTACGCGATGTCCCGCTTACTTGCATACCAATACGGTTGTGTTACGCACTAGCTTCTAATCGCTTTTCACTGCATGGTTAATCAGGAGACGCCGTCCGAACGATGCCTGTGCACCTTTTAAAGCAAACCCCCCATGCAGTCCACCTCCGACGCATCCAGTACACCTTGGTCGATGGTGTTGAACGAACCTATTATGGCCTTACCCTTCTCGACCCCTTTGGGGGGGGGGGGGCTACACGCACGCCAACCATTCGATATGCACTCGCACGCATCAATACACTGGCATTAGAGGCCTTCCTGTTAGCTGCTACTGCCTCACCGTGTCTGCGACAGAGCCGGGTTCGCTTCCTGCCACTATAAGCGAAGGTCAGCTAACTATACAACACCCGTTAACTATCCTTTTCCTAACTTCCCTGCATCCCCTGACCACCCAAGTCGCAGGTACCCCAACTACTCGAGGAACTACATTGGTGGACCCCCAACAACAAATGGCTGAATCCGAGCTGATGAGACGCCTAAAAGGTTTGGCACAGCAAGTCGCTGTTTATACCGACCAAATCTACATTATGGTTTACTAATAACAACTTTAAGCCCCTCCCGCTCACCTAACACGTACCTTTTCCCCTTGACAGGTAAAGATCTCATGTACCCAGAGACACCGAAAATCAACTCGCAAACAGTTGCTCCGTCTGCACATGCTGCTGCACCCCCCCTAATAGGTACATGCCCTCTTCATACTAAAATCTGCCAACAATGGCTAAACAAAACTGTAACCATTTGCCTCGCAGCTTCCATGCCCCGCGCCACACAACAATCAGCTGGGGACACAAGCCCTCAACCGCGCCGCCGTCCAACTAGGCGACAAAACCCAGGAGGTAACCCGCAAACCCCTGTTTCCTGATACAACAACTTTACCTCATGCTAACCTTCCTAATGTCTTTCACATGGGCTGATCAACCAGGTATCCGCGCGCGCACCCGACGACGAGCTGCATTCACCTCGACAGGTAAACTATAAGCCCCACCGGCCCACACACCAATCCATACTGCTGTCAGCATACATGCTTTCCTTTCCACAAATATTACTCAGATAAGACGCTACCCTTGCTGCCGTAACGCAGGTGTCCGTGTAAGTTATGAAACTTTAGGGGCCCCCTCGATGACCTGCCACAATTGTTCTGCACTAATGTGGTATGAAGAACGGACCAAGGATGCCAGGACATCATCCGGATCAATTTTCTCTTCGTGCTGCCAGGAAGGAAAGGTGCTGCTCCCTCACTTAGTAGAAGCTCCCGAACCATTGAGATCATTACTTTGCATCGATGAGCCTCGCGCAAATAAATTCCGAGAACAAATTAGGATGTATAACAGTATGTTTTCCTTCACTTCCTTCGGCGCAAAGATCGACCATGCCATCAATAGCGGCCGAAATGCATACACGTTCCGCATAAGTGGGCAAAATTACCATCGTATAGGCTCCATGCTCCCCGTGGCCGGGCAAAGGCCGCGCTACGCGCAACTATACTTCTATGACACTGAGAATGAAGTCAGGAATCGTGTTTCAGCCCTGTTTGGCAGCGAAGACGGACCCCGCACGATTGACGAGACGATAGTCGCAGATCTTATCACCATGTTGGACGAGCATAGTGCAGTGGCTGGCGCCTTTA
>JAOXOA010128498.1:0-10171 GCA_028566315.1 Rudbeckia hirta
TAATACATTTGAGCTTATAAGTTTCCCGTTGTTCTTGATTCTTGCACGTAATCTACTCTAGATCTAGCACTTGGATTTCGCACTCGTGTTAGATTACATCCACATAGATCATTGAGAAGATCCAGATCTGAGTTTTGGGCCTTACAGCTTCAAGCGCATAACCCCCGAACGTGTCGAACGCAAAGGGAACAAACACGTGTTGGTTCTCTGAACACACCTTCTCATGCTTGGTAACTTTACATGCTTCAGCTTTGTGAGCTGCCTCTCCTACAAAAAAACCTTGCTCTCGCAACCCAACAAGGGGGGACACCCCAGTGAGGTCTATGCAAACACGCTTCCCCCTTTCCCATCCGAAGACGAGGATATCAGCCGACCGAAGAGTAGACCGCCCTTCACGGGGGTCGGTAAGGAAATTAACCGGCGCCTCTTTCTTAGCAGAAATCCCAGCGCATTTAAGGACATCAAATAGGAAGTCGTGGATGAAATTGTGCCGACCCAAGCATGTCACGACAATGGACAGCGTGCTCACCAAACGAATCCAAGCAGGCATTGGGGCAAACTAGGCATGGGGGTCCCCTTGGAAGACAGGAATCGTAAGGCGGTATTTAAAAATGGCTTGGTATTCCACAGCTGACATATGTTGGCCCAACCCTTCAATGGGTATAACAGACAGAAAATCTTGAGCATTAGGGGCCCTAAGGCATTCAAGCACAACCTTTCGACGAGCGGTGAGACCAAACCCAGCTTCCATTCCCTTGACGGTTCCACTAAACAAGGCAGACGCCAAAATTTCTGTAGTTTAGAGGGGACGGTGTCCTTATTGTAGAAACCATCAATATCAATGTCTGGAAGCACGGTCTGCAACACCCAACGCTTCTTCATAGTCCGAGTCAAATCCGCAGCCTCCGTAATCGCTGAGGATATGATCTTGCAATCCCCAAGACTGAGCCCTGGACGCCACAATGGCAAAGGAGGAAACATCTTCGGCAAACCCAACCCCTAGCCCACCGAACCGCATGGGGAGGGACGCCACTCGCCACTGCAAATCCCCAAAGAATGCCCCTCGCAAACCACAATGTCCTCCACAGCCTCGCGGAGCCCCTTATCAAAAATTGAAACAGCACCTGCCAATAACCTAGGTTGGCATGTACACAGGCCGAACACCAGCTTCGCGCCTTCGCTACACCCATGCAAGATCGAAGAAGTAACAGCTCACTCTGTGGATCTCAGAGTCGCTTGAGGCAATCCATGACCAACTGTGGTGGACGCCCTTTTCAACGCCAAATTGCAGACGACTCATCGTCCCGACTCACGGCTCCCCCCAATAGCTTAACCCCCTTAGAAGGCTTGTCGGTCCCGGCTGGGAACACGCCCTCACGAACCTTAACCCCCATCGCACGTGGGCCAAGACATCTCTGTTTTTTGAATGTTAAGCTCAAGGCCGACCCTGGCCCCTCCGCCCTGATAATACTCAAGGCCATCGCCACCTCCACAACATCCCCGATGATGATCCCATCGTCCAAGTACAATGCATGAAACCTTAGTTTACAGTTGTCCCGAATCCGGAGCACGAGAGGGTGCAAGAGAGCAAAGAGGAGAGGCCCCGGAGGGCCCCCCTGCTGAACCCCAGTAGCGGACCAAATAAGCCCATCCCCAACATAAAGCCTAGCCGATTGGCCATAAAGAAAGTCGACCCAGGGGACGCCTTTTCAATACTTTTCTTTTTCATAACACTAAATAATAGTAAATGAACATTTGAGTTTTTATGGTTTACTGGCCAACAAACATTAAGGACCAAATCCAAAAACCTTGTCAATCGAGTCCTTGTGGTTTTTAATTTCATGCACATTGAGTACATTCCATCCAATTCATTTAACATCGCTAGCCTGACAAGGGTAAATTTATAATTTTCCATCTATATCCAAGGGTATCTTGGTAATTTTCCATCTATATCCAATAAAACCCTAGGGACTCGAAAGAAACATACTATAGTGTCATCACAAGCATCGTTCTTTCTCAAGCTTCTTCCTTTGACAAACTTCTTTCGGTCCTTTGCACAATGGTGGTTAAAATAGTTAGATGGGGGGGTATCGATTACATGTTTGGGCTTATGTCATCAGCAACCCAAGCAAAAAAAAAAAACTTACTTTGAATCGTGAAGCAAGATCGCATTTGATAACATTTCTTTGGTAAAGATGGTGGCTACAAATGCGCCGCCCCATGTTCCAGCTGAGGATTCCCTCCTCAATCGACCTACCAACGATTCTTCAAGGATTACTAAGCTACCACTTAATGATTTCATCAATGGATCTCAAGAGAATGTCAACTTTGGTCAATCATTGGTCCAAAATGTTGATAAATCCCAACAGCTGGCACAAAACAATGATGGATATGACATTGTAGGCTTGTAGCGGCCATTCGAGTGTGGGCTAACAGCCTTTCGGAAGAAAACAAGACCGGCGAGGGTCTTTTTGTTACTCCGACGGGTAATGGTGTAATATAGGACTAGGTGAGGGCACTAAGAAAGTGAGGAGCAACCGGGAAGAAGAACAAGCAGAGTGTTGGCTACGAACAACCGTATGGCTCATGCGACGGCGTGGGGTGGTTGGTTGTACAATGTGCTCCGGTGAGTATGTGCCATCGATACATGACGGGTTTGTTTATCCACTTCCACTCCCTACACACCGACACAATTAGGTGGCTGTCGTCGCCAGTGACGGATTTTATGAGGACAACATACAACCCATATCAGATTGCGAGATTCATAGTGTTTAGGTGAGGGGATTGCTTGGTGGATAGTGATGGGGTGGGTTGATGATAATTTGTGGAATGAAGACATACATGTATAAATGAAAAAGGGTATTAATAGTTCATCTTCGTTGATGAGGGTATTGGTTGGTGGCTATGACTTGATGATGTTAGGGTTTTAGATTTAGGGTTTTTTTAGCTAAAGGGTATTGGGGTCTTTTACCAAAAAAAAAACAAATGATGGTTAACTATTATGAATGAAATGTCCTCAATCAGCATAAAATTAAAAAGACAGAGACTCGATTGACAAGGTTTTCGGATTTGGTCCTTAATGTGTGTTGGCAAGTAAACCATAGAGACTCAAATGACCATTTACTCTTAAATAAATTTAACTTTCTTTCATGTGACTTATCTCTAACTTTTTCTTGATATGTTTACTTTCTTATTGATTTTAAAAATATCAAACAGTTTAAAACAAGACGTTAACCCCCGCGTGTTGTGGCGGGATGTTACATCTAACTGTATGATTTGGTGACGTAGCATTCCACGGGTCAAAACAATTATAAGCTGAGCAAAAATCAACAAAAAAAGACAACATTAGCATACAAAGCATCCAAACCGAATAAAACGCATGTAATTCAAACAGATTTCCTCATCGCCACTACTGAGAAATAGAAGACACAGGTGTGGCGGGGAAAAAGAACATAAAGAAGAAGCAGGTGTCGAATGAATGCAATATATTGAGAATAATGCACAACTTAATTCGCAAAAAGTACAATGATCAATGCACAAATAGGGATATGGTACCGGGTATCGGTACCGACTTTTTAAGTTTTACCGAAATTTAGCCTGAGTACCGGTACCGTACCATACCGAGTATTAAAAAAACACCTTTTTGCTTGAAGAAACCATGGTACAATATTTGATGTTAGAGGTACAATTATGTAAACGTATAACTCAGTCAGCATATGATACAACTCGTAATGCAGAGAATCTTTACAAATTATTAATATATAAATATGATAAAGTTTTCTTATATTTTTAATATAAGCTTATTGTACTCTGTTTATAATGCACTGCCTTTGAACAATATTTTTGGGCAACTTGGTAATTTGTCATCGAGGGGTAACTTGGTAATTCGCCATCGAGAGGTATTATGTTTATTTGATGTTTAGGGTATAAAAAGGGTAGTTCAACCCTTCTTCGCATTTTGTCACCAGCCTTTTGGTTTCCCTCTGGTGTCCGAGAGATGTTATGTGATTTCCGGCCACCTTCTCTCTACATTCTCTCGCTAAAAGCTGACGGTTTTTGAGGGCTTGTGTGCCTATCTCTAAAATATGTCGGCTGTTGACGTTTTTGGTGGATGATAGTAGCTTCTGTAATTTTCTCTCTCTAAGAACTATGTCGCAGCGGTACTACATTTGACGAGTTGTTGTTTGTGGGGATAGAAACACATAGATCGACGTGTGGTTGGTTCCGATGGTTTTATAGCCGTCTATGGCGGCGGATCTATGCCGCCTTTTTTCCTAGTGCCGGCAGCTGTAGAAGTGTTTGTATGTAACGACGATTTAGTTTGTGTCACTACTTTCGAGTTGGTGTTGTGTCTGTGTTGGTTGTCACAACTTCACTCTTTGTTTACCTCTTTGACCCCTTTAGGGTTTTCAGATTGATGACCATAACTCGATGATGATGGGAATCTTCTCATCTTAGAGGGTTCGAATACATTTTGACTTTGACGCATATGGTTTGGTTGTTATTTGTTAATGGTAAATCCTGGCATATTTTCCAGTTTCTTAACTCGATGATGACGGGGATCTTATCATATGAGAGGGCTCGATAACATTTTGGCCTTGACGCATTTGAGAAGCTCGATTAATTTATTCTTTTGACACCAGAGCTTGAATACGGTTTTGTTGTTCTTTATTGATGGTAAATCCTTGCATATTTAGGTGTTTATGGTTGTAGTGATATTTGACCACTTTTATATTCTATTTAAAAGACATTGTCTTTGAACGGTGTTTTGGGGCAAGTTGGTAATTTGTCATTGAGGGGCATTAGTCATTTGATGTTTGTGGGTATATAGGGGTTCTTTAAGCCATTTGAGCTTATTTTGCCGGGTTTATGTAAAATAAAATTGTTTCGAATAAGGCGATGATGCTTTTACGTTTCGTACATGCCCGAGGTGGTCGAAAGGCAACTGGGGTGCAGTAGCCGTAACTGAGCCTTTATATTTAAATTAGAGTACTTTAAACATGCGCATGTCCCAATTACGCTACACACGTACTGTAAACCAACTAATTTGAGTGAAAATCATATTTAACTAGCGGAATTAGACTTGCTCGTTGCCACGGGACGTGTGAACGTGACAATAATTCAATTAGTGCCGATATTAGCCCCTTATAGTATCAACGCATACTATAAAGAGAGATAAAAAAACTAATGATATTGGTTTGGTTCGTTTAAAAAATTAATCTAATAATTATAATTGATACAAAATAATAAAATAAATTACTTAAATAAATATTAAATAACCAAGCTGTGTTATGCGATAATAACAAAATAATTAGTAAGAGTTAATTGTTGTTTGCAACCCTCTGGTTTTATAGCTTTATCACGTTGCAACGCTGTCTTTTTTCCTTAAAACTTTGCAACCATGTGGTCATATTTTCTTCCCACTTTGCACCCTTCTGTTAAACTATTGTTACATTCTATGTTAAAATGAAAGGCAGATTAGAAATTTCGTACCTAATGACTGAAATACCATTTCTCTTTCTCAATTAAAATATCGATGTATTGGTGACCCAATAACAGAGATTATCTTTTGTTTAACCTGTGTAGAAGTTGTAAGGTAACCACAGAAGGAGAGGATTTTGACATAGACCTTGTTCCATGATCTTGGGAGAAATCAAGGTTATAGTATGGATGAGTTGGTTGTGTCTTCATTGTGCGAGAGTTTTATGTGAAAGTAAAATCATTCATGTGGTGTCCCTAAGTGGGAGATGCAATACTATACGAGGAGAAAAAAGGGTGGAAACCAAATTGTGTCCCATTGTAGAAGCCATCAAATACGCGCTTAATGGAGAGAAGACGTTCTTGGTCTATGTGGTAGACACCACAACAAGCACTCCCAAGATAGGAGAGGTGCTCGTGGCTAATGAATATCAGAACGTGTTTCCGGGTGAATTCCCAGGACTCCCACCGGAATGTGAGGTAGAGTTTTGGATTGAGTTGCTTTCCGGTGCTAAGCGCATTGCAAAAGCACCTTGTCGGTTTGCTCCTACCGAAATGCGAAAAATAATGACTCAATTGCAAGAATTGTTGGAAAAAGGGCTTCATACGCCCTAGCGTATCTCCTTGGGGAGCCCCGTTATTTTTTTGAAAAAGGACAGGGCAATGCACATGTGTATCGATTACCGGGAGTTGAACAAATTGACGATGAAGAATATATACCCCTTGCTAATAATTGACTTGCGATCCGGGCATCACCAACTCAAGATTCGAGAGGTGGATGTAGCTAAGACGGATTTTCGAACCCTTTATGGACATTACGAGTCTATAGTGATGTCCTTTGGGTTAACCAACGCTACGATCGCGTTCATTGACTTAATGAACCGTATGTGTAAGCCAATGTTGGACAATTTTGTGATTGTATTTATCGATGATATCATGGTATATTCTCGAAGCGAGGTGGATCACGCAAGACACCTATAAGAGGTGCTCGAAACCTTGTGGAAAAAAATGTATGATAAATTCCTAAAGTGTGCCTTTATCCAATTGTTTTTAAAACTTGCTAAATCAAATTTCAAATTATACCGTTTAATACATTATATCTATACTAATTTGTAATGTCGGTGGACATTACAAATGTCCACCTCTGCCCCTTCCTTTTTGTTAAAGATGTTGGCTGGTCCTTTGTTTCTACCGTTTGTGTCTTTCACCCCTTGTGCCCTACCACATATTTACCTTTATCTCTCTCACTTGTCACACACCTGATCTCTCTCTCTAAAAAACCTAATCTTGTCTCATCTTCCGCCGTCTGAGCCACCAGCTGACGTCGGCTTACCACCAACGGAGATGTTGCTCCGTCGGCACCCTGATTCGACTATGGTTGATGCATGTTATCTTTGCAGGTGGTTTTCCTTTGACGTCGCTGGAGGTTTTAACGTCATTATTAGCAGTGGCGGTGGTGCCACGATGATGTTGGTTGGTCCTTTGTTTTTATCGTTTGTGTGTTTCACCCCGTGTGCCCTACCATATATTTACCTCTACCTCTCTCATTTGTCACACAACTGATCTCTCTCTAAAAAGCCTAACCTACTCTCATCTTTCGCCATCTAAGCCACCCGCTGCCATCGGCTTACCATCAACGGCGAACTTGCTATGCCGGTAGCCCGGTACCTTGATTTGACTACGGTTGATGCATGTTATTTCTGCAGGTGATTTGCTTCTAACGTCGTCGGAGGTTTTTACACCGTCATTAGTGGTGGCGGCAAAGCGATGGTCTTGGTATTGTTTTGTTTTGCTGGTTTTGCTATTTGTAGGCCGGAAATTTAACGTTTCGTCTATGGAGTTAGCAAACCCTAGAGTTGGTTGTGTATATGGGTGCCTCTGTGTTATTTTTAAATGCTTTCTTTTGAAATCTTTCATGTTGTCGATGATGTCGGTGCTAATATCGTCTGAGACCCGTGTAAATGACTATAAATGACGGATAGTCTGAGACATTGGTCGATCTCGATGCTATCAACGCATCTGAGGCCTGAAATTTCAAGGATCTTGATGTTCACTACGAACCGTCAACCGATTTTTATGAATATGGGTGATTTATGATCTATGGTAATATGCTTGGTTTGTTTGGTTCCAATTGCAGATCGACATCTGTGTTACATTTGGCTTTCTGGACAGTTTATGTGGTTTCACATTGCAGATTAACATTTGTTGAATTTGTAATCTGTCCACTTGTTGCTGGTTTTGGTTGTCTTCTTTGCTGGCATTGCAGATCTGAATTTGTACTAAAGTTGGTTTTCTGCCTACTTTGTTAGTGGTTTATTATCGGTTTAGATTTCTTGTGGTTTTGGTTGTTGTGCTGGTTTTAATCTTGGTGTGTACTTCGTATACGGGTGCAAAAGAAATAAGTTTTGCTTCGAAAAACCTTGGTCCTTTGTTCATCGGACGATGATGATAGTGATTTTTTTTGGCGTGATAATCCGAAACGATCTAAATAAGGCAACCGAATAACAGCCACTGAGCATGTTAGCTATTACATATATTATGCTAAACACACGTCAAACGTCACTTGTGCGTACGTAATGGACATCGACATTACAAATGAAGTATATATTATTACATGTAAACTAACATTCTATACGACAACTTTGACTTTGGCTGTGATGATTTCTTCGCGTGTTGCTACCGTGATGGCTTTCTATAAGCAACTAGAGTAACCTTATTTCTGAGCCTATTTAGTTTTAGACATTTACTTACGTTATTTTCATGCTTATATTCAAGTAAAAATAAGAATTAAAAACGGTAAAAAAACGCAACTATTCAAGTAAACATAAGTGTCATTCCATACCACTTCCTACTACCACTCCCACAACGGGCGACCGAGTAACCAATATGCTGCTGCTGATTCAGATATTTCGCGCATATGTTCGCCCGCCGCAGCGCGCGGCGGGCAAGAACCTCGTTTAATCTAACTATAAAAGCTAACCTCATATGCAGTGGCGAAGCTTGAAAATTCCGGGCGGGGGGGCTAAATTTACAGGACCTAAATTTTTTTTCCTCTCGCTATATTACGGTCATATATTCGGGTCGGTTATTCGGTTCGGTTCGGGTCGAGTCATGTCAAACATTTGATTCGGTTTAGGGCAAACATCAAAAAGTAAACATTTTATAACATACAATTAAATAAAGACACCAAATCAAAGTTCTAAGCATTGTTTAAGCATATAAAGGAGATAAAGTGGGTACCTTGATGAAGAATTACAGTTTAGCCCGTCGACCTTTAATCTTTTTGACGTTTGTTGAAGCTTTTTGACGTTTAATCTACTTGTTCATTAACCGGTTCGCTTGTTGAAGCTTTTTGACGTTTAATCTTTTCACTTTCATCATCAATTCCCTGATTTCCCTCTGCATTCCCTACTTGTTCTTCATTCTTTCTTTTGGAAAAAGAAGTTATGCTTTTGTTCTTCATTCTAATAACACAAGACATAGACAATAATTTTAGCCCTAATTTCTACACATAAACATAAAAAATAAACAATTTGAGTCCTAATTTCAAGCTAAATCCAATGAACTAAGGAATTAGAAATTTAAGGAATTGAACCTGATTTTACTTCCAAGTTCGGAAGTTCCAACTTCCAAGAATCCAAGTTCCAATCGTCAATTCCACTTGACCCCCTTCGTCAGTCGCCCAAAATCCAAATCGCCCAAGTCCACACTCGCCCAATCGTCAATCGTGAATCGCCCGTCGCCCAGCCAGAAGTCCAGAACCCTGCCCTAATTTTTTGAATGCGCGCTGCTCTGCTAATCAGTTGGACGCTGCTGCCTTTTTCTTTAATATTTACCAATTTACATTTTGGGTTATGGGTTAATAACTTAAAAGACAATTGGATTGGGCTCTAGACTAAAGGCAATTCGGCTTACATCTTAGAAAAAAATAAACTTAGAAGTGGGCCTAGGAGGGGCTAATTTTTAAACAGGAGGGGCTAAACCTTATATACGAAAAAATTTCTACACGAAACCTATATAATCGGTAGCTTTGAGCGAAAAAAGCGGGGGGCGGCCGCCCCTCCCTACCCCCTTCAACCTGCGCCCCTGATGGACAGGGATTTTTGATGATCTTTGATGTAGAAGACGATGCAGAGGAGAGAGAGATCGATGTACGATAAACGATGATGATGGACAGGATAAGATTTATCCGCATACAATGGATGACCTCGATAATTGTGCCAGATTAAAACCCACAAAGAAAAACCAATTATATGTCATATCTCATGAATTGCGCAATCCTCAAAGAAATTAAAACCTTTTAAATCAATAAAAACGAAGCACAATGAAATAAACACCGATCTGATGTATGAAACCCAATCAATATCAAAACTTCAAATATTAATCAAGCAAAGATCAAATCGATCAAACAAAAACAAATAATCAAGTATAACAACCCGGATCTCAATCAGACGAGCCTTGAACGATGAAACTCAGAACCGATATATCCAATCAAAATTCGATGATGAAGAGAACTATTTAGCCAAAACCCATATCAGAAACAATTGAAGAACAACAAAAAGTAAAAATATTTGATTTGAAATTCCGTGGTAGGGAGCGCTCGCTCTGATACCACTGTTGAATCTAGATACGGATCTAGCTCGGATCTCCCACGACGTGCACGATCAAGGTGCGGAATCCCTTAATCATGATT
>JAOXOA010129528.1:0-10170 GCA_028566315.1 Rudbeckia hirta
TTATAAATACAAAGTTGATTTCCTTTTGCGCACACAAATATTAAATTCAATCAATAATATTCAGAGTCATGAATACAAAGTTAAAGTCTTTGTTTTGCAGTTGAATTATGAGTATCGATCTGTTTATGATTTATAAATCTGTTAATGCATATGAATTTGTTAGACTAATGTTGCTTATGAATCTGTTTTGACTTGGATTTTGAATATGTTTTTATGAAAATTCTATACTATATGACATACCCCAATATATGGTACCGCGTACTGAAATGAACCTACGCCCCGACAGTGACGAACCACGTACCAATTTTCGTTTTGCGTACCGTGGTCCATGTGACTGAAGAATCCAAAGCGGAATTCTCCGGTGGGTACGGTGGTCGGAGCGTGAGTTTGGAGGTGCTTGTGTGTGTTTCCGGCAAGTACAAAGAGTAATAAGCGAGATGAGATAAAATAGGTGTGAATAATGCATTAACATGTGGGAAAGAGGTATTTATACCCTTCCCTTATGGTACATCGGGCCCCATGGGCCATCATATGCATGACACATTACATAGCATGGTATCATTACATCATAATTAGCTAGGGTACACGTGTACGCATGGGATTGCCCCCTATAAGTCATGCCCCTCTCATCCTCATTGGCTGAGAAGATCCGTTATAACAACCTGTCATATCATGTTGATAGTGACATGAGGTGGGGACCACTATTCCTTAACAGAATCACGTGTTTAGGCACGTGCGCGTGCCTCTTATGATTACCGCGCCCACGAGGCTGATATTCCTCCTCCCGCATGAACTATCGGGCTTCCGCACAACTGCTGGGTTCTTACATAGTCCTTATAATTATCCTTCCCAGCTACCCGCATGACTATTCCGGGATGCGGCCATGCGGTCCGTCTTCAAGTCCCCTCGGTTCAAGTGACTGGAGCGCGGGACAGTTGGTTGGACCGGAACCCAAACTTCCCCTTTAGCAGAACAGGCTTTTCCTGATAATCGTGCGGTTGCCTTGGAACTGTCATGATGGCCTACTCTTTGTAGGGACAGAAGCATTTAATGCACATCTGTTCCTGCGGCAGTGAAGTGACGTTTGGAGGCAGACGCTTTTTCCTTTTATTCTTTGTTGTCATCATGACTTTTCTCTTTCTAGACACGCGTCAACTACCCATTGGACCTTTTTGAATTTTGAGAGGACGGTTCTCTCTCTCCCCAACACTATAAATACCGTTCCATCTTCTCCCTCATTCTTTATCTTCTTCAATTGTTCATCCAATCCATTGCTCTCGAATTTTATCCCCTTATTCTGATTCATCATGGGCGATACAGAAAACCCAATGACCATTTCGTGGAATGAGACTGAGTTCATAAACCTGGTGAAGGTTTATGATATTCCTTGGGAAGCCGAGGCCGTTTTCCCGTCTTCCGATTCTACCGGTGAGAACCCGCCGGCCGGAATGGTTACGATCTACGTTCACTCTGTAGTGTATGGACATCTAAGGCTTCCCTTTACCTAGTTTTTTGTCAACATCCTTCTTCATTACGGTATCCATCCTAACCGTCTCCATCCTCTAGGGGTGATTCGGGTGAAACACTTTGAGTACTGTTGCCTGGCCCTCCGTCGGGTTCCGACTGTTGAGGCGTTTAACAAGCTTTATAGGGCAACTTCTTCTTCTGAGGGCATTTCTTTCTGCCAACGCCGGAAACCTCCTCCTCAAATGACCGGGATACCCTCCGGCGTCCGCAACTGGAAAAATGCTTTCTTTTATGTGACTGATAGAGTTCTGCCCGCCTGCCTGACCCCTACTACCGTGCTCCGGACGGACGATCCTCCGTCACCCACGTCCTTCCAGAAGGACAGCACCTGCAAGGCTTTACTTGCCAAAGTTGCGTCTTACCAGGTGATCCCTGAAGCCGCACTAGCGGCTGTGGGCATGAGCAGGAACTGGCGCCACCTGGAGCATTTTCCTTTCTTTGTCAACCCCGACACTCGTGAAGGTACATATTCCTTACTAGTTTACTGGTTATTAACTTTGGTGCCATTCCTTGTCGCGGGAAATTGATATGTTTTCTTCTTGGTGTGCAGTTGCATCCTTGTATGACATACTTCTCGCCCCCGCATACAAGAAACCAATTGTTGCTTTGAGGGAACTGCCCCCCAATGAGCAGGCTCTCTCAGTAAAATACTACCACAATTTCTACCGCATCCGTCCTGTACTTTCCGAAGGTATCCTTCCTGTGACCTTTCTTTTCTTATTGATGCGTGGGGTATTGTTTTTACGCCGCACGAATGCACACTTACAATTATTCTTGCCAATTATTCAACTGTTTACTAGGTGCGGCTGACGATGTCATCCCCAACCCCCAACCATTGCTACCTGACTCTGAGTCCCTATTCCGGGGATGTGTTAATACAGATCTGGACCTTGCAGAGGCTGAACCAGTAACCACCTGGTCTATTTCTAAGCCTGGACCCTCTAAATCTGATTCTGCGAAGGGCGGGCCTAGCCAAGGTGTATCCAAGAACCGCAAGAAGGTGCTTGGAAAGGATGCTGAGCTTTCTGCTTCTGGTGCGGTTAAAAAGACCGCACCTGCTGACAAGACGACCCGTACTGGGGGTCCCACTGGTGCTGCCAAGGACCCAGAGGATGCTACCGGGGAGGGGGCCGGGCTTGTGCGCAAGAAGAGGAAAACCCCCAACTCCTCCCTAAGTTCACCTCCTCCGCTACGCCGCGTTAATCTGAGCGCCGCGTATGCGGTACTGAAGAAAAACAGCCCTTCGGGCTCTGCTGGGAAAAGTAAGTCTTTGCTCTTCGTGTGTATGTATATACTTGTTTCCCTTACTCTTATCAAGTTCTTCTAACATGTATTTTCTGTAGAGCCTCCGCATATGCGGTCTTCAAGTCCGCGCTCAGGGGGGAAGCCGGATGAGGAGGCGCCACCTGTGAAATCCGCTGGAACCCCTGAGTTTGGAACTTTCCATGTTGTCCAACCGCACTCCTCCATGACCGTACCGGCAACTTCATCCGTTGCTACTGGGCCCCTGCCCCTTCAAGATCCCGCTACCACCGTTTAAACAGTTGCTACCACTGCTGAGCCACCCAAGACCGTTGCGGGTGAATCTTCTGGTGCGGGCGATTCGCCCCGTACCCGTGTGAGTGCTGAGGAGGGGTTAAAATCCCTTGAACATGCTGATTCGCCCGTGAATTCTGGGGCGGGGACCCCTCCTGAAACAAGTGACTTTTGGGTGCGCCGGTATAGTGTCTGCCGCAATGTTCCATGGCTACCGGACCACCCAGACATGTGTAAGGATTTTTTGTTAAACATGTGGCCACCTGCCATGCAGCGGGATGGGCTGAAGCAGACTGTGAAGGAATGCTCTGACCGTGTCGCCGGCTCTTTGGTGGAAGTCGTTTGGCAAACTTCCCAGATATGCTATGAATGGCATACAATGCCGGGGGAGCTGGCTGCCAGCCAAAAGAGGACGCGAGAGCTAGAGGAAGAAGTTGCTACCCACCGGGAGGCTGCGGCGCGCGTTCAAGAGCCAGAGGCGGCTCTTGAAAAGGAAACTCAGGAGAGGCTGAGGGCTGAAGAGGCCGCCCGCGCGGCCGAGCAAAAGCTTATGGATGCCCTCCACGACCGAGATCAGACACTGGAGGCTACGAAGAAGCAGCTATCTGAACAGGAGACTATAGCTGAAGTTCTGCGGGCTGAAAATGTTGCTCTGAATCAGCATATTGTTGAATGTCAGGGTGAATTAGCCGGTTCCCAGTTTGAAGTTGAAGACCCGGAGACTGCCGCAGCATAGGCCAAACGCCAAGAGAAGTGGATGTTAGATCACGGCATTGCCTCCTGCATAGACACAGTTCTTGGCAGCGAAGAGTTTGCCGGTGCGGTTGCTGGCATTAATCATGCTGCGGAGAAGGCCGGTTATCATGAAGGCTTAATTTCTGGTTACCAGGCTGCTTCCGAGGGTCTGAAGTTGGAGGAGCATGAAGGGTATAACCCTAAAGCGGCGGATGCTTTGAAGACCGCGCAGGAAGCGTTTGACAAGACTACATTTCCCATGGCTGAGTCTCTGAGAACATGCGGCTCTATTATAGAGCTATACTGTTATATTAATGAATGCTCAGATGACGATGCCTTGGATGATTAGCCTTTGATATGCGGATGGGTAGTTTGCTTGAAAATTTGATCTTTTGTTGGTTTGTAATGATACAATGTTGTGATGACAATGCGCTTGCTTGATGCGGCGCCTTTTGCTAGTGTAACCTCCCATTATGGGACTTATCTTTAATGTAAATATTTCCGCACTTGATGCATGTTTTCCTGAATGTCTTTATGTTTGTAGATGTTTTGTATGTCTAGCCCTTGCTACGGTAATCCCGTAACCTCCTGTTTTCACCAACCTTGCCTTTCACAGTCTAGTACTGTCTTCTACAGTGTTGTTTTGCCCTTTCGCCTGCCGCAGGACTGTGAATCCTTTAACATTTTTTGTAGACAAGTATTCCCCTGCAACCGCGTGTAATGCTTTGTAAGCTGTTATAAATGTCGTGTTGTTACTTTTGTAACCGTGCGATGTACGCACCGGGCTTGTAGCCCCCCCTTTTTTTTACATAGGCTTTTAACCCTGCGATGTACGCACCGGGCTTTTAACCTCTTTTTTTCTAGGATTTTAACCCTGCGATCTACGCAACGGGCTTGTAATCTTTTTTTCTAGGCTTTTAACCCTGCGATGTACGCACCGGGCTTGTAACCATTTTTTTCTAGGCTTTTAACCCTGCGATGTACGCACCGGACTCTTAACCTCTTTTTTTCCTAGAACTTGAAAGTTCTAAAAAGGATGTACATTTATTTGGACGGAAGGTGTTCTCATGCGGCAGCCCTCATGCTGTGGACACACAGTCCCCAGCGCGAAGGGGAGTGGGTTGGCCACCCCACTCCTGCTGCTACGGCACAGTCTCCCCCCCGCTCCCATACTTTTAGGTAGTTATGAACAAATCATACTAAAACAATTAATATGTTTGGAATCAGCGCAAACGGCATGTTCGTATTACCTTTTTGCATTTTGTACAAAAATTGGCATTTACATGTAGCAAATCCGCAGCTGTGCTGCATTCCATGAATGCGGGATTGTGGTTCCATCCAACCTTTGTAATTTGTAAGCACCTCCTGCACCCTATAAGGGCCTTCCCAACGCTTGCCCAGCTTCCCATGCGGTAATGCTCTACTTGCCTCGTTGAGTCTAAGGACGTAGTCCCCTTCTTCAAATTCGGTTTTTACTACCTTTGAATTATAGTATTTTTCCATTCTTTCTTTTGTACCGAGCCTCCCGTATGGCAGCGAGCTCCAAGCGTTCTTCCTTTAGATCCAGATTCATCCGTAATTCCGCATCGTTGTCATATGTGCCCCGGGCATGAACCCGCAGCGATGGTATTCCGATTTCTGAAGAAATGACCGCCTCTTGACCATACGTGAGGCTATATGGCTTTTCCCCAGTACTGGTTTTGTGCATGGTGCGGCAGGCCCATAGCACATTTGGGATCTCATCCAGCCAAGACAGGCCCTCGCTTCCTAACCGCGTCTTTATTCCCTCCACGAGTATCCTGTTGTGCCTCTCAACCTCGCCGTTTGCCTGCGGGTGAGCTACCGATGTGAAGTTTTGCTGTATTCCAATCTCGGCGCACCAAGCTTGGAACTTGGCGGCCGGATTGGTGGGAGCACTAGAGGACGTGCCATCCACTCCTCTAACACGGGTGCACTTCTCTTCGGTGGTCGCTGCTGTGACATGCTTGCCACCCTAATCATATTTAATTCTGGCACCTCTTTTTTCATCTTGTTGTTTGGCTGTGATCCTTTCCGAATTTCTTTCAAGAGGTGTCCCAATCTCCCCGACCTGATTGCAGCATCAATTTCCTTCTGTAGTTGGAAACAATCATCTGTTTCATGCCCTACATCTCTATGGAAGTCACAGTATTTAGTTTTTTCTCTTGGCTTTGTTGAAATTATAGGCCGGGGTGGCGCGCAGTTTAATAACCCTGCTTGCAAAATTTCCTTAGGTGTCTTTACGAGCCTGTTTACCTATTTCGGTTAAGCGCCTCTCCAACTGTTGCGTATCCCCCCATGCGGATAACTGGCCTCATCTTTTCTTGCTTCCACTGTCGGATAGGCCGGCGTTCGTACCCAGGTGTTATTGTTGTAATTCCCATTATACTTCTTCTGTTGATTCTGCTTCCAATTGTCTTGCCTTTCCCTCTTTCTTTCCTTCCTATCATGCTCTGCTATTCCGAATTGTCCTTTCTGCCCTGACATGATTCCATGCTACCTCCATCGCTTCTTTCATCCACAACACCATTCTTTACATGCAAATTTTTCACTAGTTCATCATTCCGTACCCCATTGACGAATCCCACAACCAACAGGTCCTCCGTTGCCCCCGGGATTTGGAGACTCTCTGTATTAAATCGTGTCAAGAAATCCCCCACCGGTTCCTCATCTCGTCGGCAGATGTGCAAAACTCCGTGCTTGTTTTTGGTGTATCTCTTCTGTTGGTTAAATTGCCTCATGAATAACTCGATCAGTTCTTCATAACTGTCTATCTTCCCGCAAGGTAGCTTGTCAAACCATGCGCGTGCAGTACCGGTTAAAGTCTGGACAAACATGTGACACCATACAGGCATCGTCTACTGTTCTACCACCCCCGCACTGTTAAAAACCCCCCATATGGTCGTCAGGATTAGTCGTGCCGTCATATTTCCCCACTGTTGTAGGCATCTTTTGTTTTGCTGGTAAAACTGCGTTCGCTATTCATGCGGAGAATTTGGGGTTTGCCACCGACCCCGCGGGTCTATATGGGCGCGACAAGTCATCCTGCTGTACATCGTTGGTAACCACCCCACTGCCAACTGTCCTCCCCATATTCTACTCCACTCATCCGGTTTGATGATGCGGCGCACTACTCGTAGCCTGTGCGGCCCGCATCAACTGATTCTATGTCAACAAAGCTTGTTGCTGAGCTTGTAGCCACTCAACTCCATACATCGGCGACATCCCCGGTGGCAACATAAACGGGAAGCTTTGACCACCGGGAACCTACGCCGCCGATCCCCACTGTTGTACAGGTTGGTACGGTCCCTGGATTGCTTATGCACCTTGAATTATACCCTGACAACCAGTTAATCCTTGTGATGTCATCATCGGCATCATCTGAGGTGCTGGTGTAGGTCTAATATCGGAGGGACCCCAGATGGAACCTGACCCACAGGACGTGTGACCCCGGCTGAGCTAGGTGCTCCTGGTCCCTAACCATAGTACCATTGGGTCATCGGGAAGCTAACAGCAGCAGTTGGGATTGGCCTGACAACCGAGTTCCCGGTTGCTCTGCTTGTGTGAACCACCACGCTCTCCGTCGCCGGAGGCAGCTGCTGTTGTGTCGTGACATTTTCTTGTAGCCGGAAGCCTGGTGGAAGTACGGGATCTCGGATCATCCCGTAAGTCTCTGATGCTGCTTGTTGTGTTCGTCGTCACCATTTGGCCTCTTCTTGCCCTTGGCCTACCCTGAACTGTTTGGCTTTCACCACCGCCGTTAACCACCGCCGTACCATGTGGTGGTGTTTAATTCTTGTAACATCTACCCCGATTCGAATCCGGAATCCGAAACCGAACCCGAATCTGACCCACAATGACTCACGTATCATTAGGTTACTTGTATTTAATATATATATCTATTACTATATTAATATGAATATAGGATAGAGAAATTAAGAGTTTAAGAGGTACAACCATATAAACATATGGTGCAAGTCACTAAAGCCTTGGACCTCTTAATACCCTAAAAAACGCGGATCTTCAGTTGACCCATCTTTACACTTCGGATCCTATATAAACTTCTTTTCTGCAAACCCTATTTTCAGCCGCCCTCATCAGACAGCCTCCACCATTCACCCCGCCCTCAACCCCAAAATCGCCGCTCAGTTCTTCCAACCGTAAATCGAAAATCAAAATCGGAAATCACTATACAAGTATGCAAGGAAATCGAATTTACCAGAACGAATCAGTGATGGGGATGGTTCTGGTCGCCGGAGTAGTGAAGCGCAGCAGTGACGGCGACGGTGCTGTGGGAGCGGAGACCAGATGACGGTCTTTCCTCCTTCATATTTCAGGTTCGAGATTGATATAGTTATCTTTTTTGCTTATATCTATGTTCAATTCTTTGATTAGTGTAGTTTGTTCATGAAGCAGGCTATTGATTGCTGTTCTATCTAGGTTTTATCGATGGGAACGTTTTTAAATCCGGAAATCGCGATTAGAGTTGGTGTGAAAACTTAGGGTTTTTTGTTTAATTTATCAACCTTGTATAATGGAGGTTGAGTTTTGTTTTTTTCCAGTACTCATTTTGATCATCACACTCACATGAGTTGCAGGGCTAGGGTTTTTTAAAGCTTGAGAAATAACGACTATATAACAGTAAGCATTCTGGATTTGCATCTCCCTGTGATAGTGCTAGCTCAGAGGTTGTTTCTAGCATGACTGGGCATAAGGAGAAGCACGAGATTAAATCTGGGATTTCAAGGATTGAATCCAATGATGGCACTGCTGCACGAACAAGACCGTTTAGTTTTGATGGTCCTACTCATTTTCAGAGCACGAGTCCTTGTATTAGCTGTATTGTAAGTATATAATTTCTTCTCAAGACTTGCCTTTAAGATTTAATACTTTTTCATTCTATCGAAAGGGATGGTTTTGAAATAAGTGATTATTACGGCTTCACTGCAGGTGAATAAGGAAAAGGGTCAGGCTCTTGTGGATTGAAGGACTGAGTTCGATTGCTGATTGAATGGTTGAAGGGCTGATTGAAGGCTTGAAGTTGAGATGCGAGCCAGCTAAGAACAGAGCACCAAGTGTAAGTGATTGCTAATTTGCTATTCTATGTCAATTTGTTCATGCATTTGTTTTATTCCTTACTGGTGTTTATGTTTAAGAAACAAAGTTTGAAAAGATGGGAATCCTGATAAATTTTTTCATATCAACTTTGTAGCTATGAGCTTCCAGATTCACATCCTCTCTTGGAAGCGGTAAGAATGCCTTAAAAAACAAAAAATAAATTGATTCTTTATTCAATTATGTTATATGTTGAATGATTCACACAGTATGATAATTGATACATGTTGAATGGTTCACACAGATTATAATATGCTGAGCGATTCACATAAACTATGATATATGCTGAAGAGTTCACAATCATAGATAATCAGAAGGGTATCACGTGAATTGAGAGGTACACAACCATCGCCCAAATCTTTAGATTTCTTGAAGCAACATATCCAAACAAATTTGTCCAAAAAATCATGTAAATTAGATTACTAAGAAATTGCATTTGACCCATTAAAAGTTCTTATACGCCCACTTTGATTTTTAAATATGTATATTGCACTGCATTCCCATCTTAGGGAGGTTGAATTGTTTTGTTGGGTTTAGCATGCCAGGTGTTCGATGATATGCCTCAATGACTAAAAAAAGCTAAACACACTGGACTATTTGTCACGGCCGAGTCCGAGCAGCCCAACAACAACACCATGAAGCCCTTGATTGTTTTGACCACACCCGAAAAAGAAACCATTAACTACATCCTTTGAAGTCAATGTGACTTTTTCTTTTCCAAGGAATCAAACTGAGAAAGACTGGTCACCGTAGTGGATACCGTACACGCATGTCCTTGATGCGCTCGAACCGGGAGTGTTTCCGTTGGTGGAAGTGAGGTCGGAACACTCGGTTGCAGTGCACAAATCTTCGAATAATACGTTTAGGAGTAGTTTTGGACACATATTATACAGTGCAAGATCATAACATATTATGCAGTTTTTGCACTGATGTATTATCGTTAAGTTTTGGTATGACATGGTTTTATTAATCAAATAATGATCTTGCATATGGTTGGAATTGGGTCCAAGTTAGGCCCCTCCCTGAGTGAGTTCTTTTTTATCATAACATGATCTTGCACATGGTTGGCATGTCATACAGTGATATACCACATCATTTAATATTTTAATCTATAATCATTTTTTTTTCTTTATTCATCTTGTTAGTTTGTTTTTTTTCTTTATTCATCTTGTTAGTTTGTTTGTAAACTATTCTTGTGTGTTAAGAATAGTGTATCTATGTGACTGGATTTGTTTTCAT
>JAOXOA010131594.1:0-10156 GCA_028566315.1 Rudbeckia hirta
TCTTTCATAAATAATTTATAATAATATATTAATTTAAATTAAGAAAATAAAATGTAATCATATAAATAAACAACATAACATAATAATTAAAAACAATACAGACATAAAATGATTGAAAACACACCTAAACAAACTTAAAATGCAATAAAACACAAAAAAAAACACATACCTAAAAAAATAAAATTCTAACCATCACCAACATGACCCCATTCAAAAGCATTATAGAACTTGCCATGTTGACATGTGATAAAGTTCTATCCTTCTAGCCATTGATACTCATAACTAGCCGCACCCACATCTTCTTCCTTTGTTAGCTCGTCGACGTCTTGCATAACTTAGTTGAAGATATGGTTAAATTTCATAGCATATGTTTGCACAATGTGCCACCTTGAAGGCATTTGCTCTCACATGCCCTCAGTATCACCCAAGAGTTCACGAATTGGGTATGCATTGCATTTCAAAACAAAATGCCTCACACCGTCGGCATTTGCTTGACGGCATTCACCCGTTCCGAATCCATGGCAATTTATTTGTCGTTAATAGAAGGTATTCTAACCATTTTTTGGAGTGGTTAAGAAATTGGGTGAGTAAATTTGATAGTAATTCAGAAAATATGTGTTGAAATTTAAGAGTAGATGAAGTTATGTGAGAAGAGAATGAGAAGGATGTGGTAGAAGGTGTTGGATGTTTATATTTAAAAAACAAATCAAATATGAAATTAAAAGGCTCACTATTTGTTTGTTGATGGTCTGAAATTGAGGACCAAGTCTGGATCAGATGAGCTATACACTATGTTAGACAAGCTAACCTGATCCGTGGACATAGCCACGTGGTCACAATCGAGTATGCAACTTCCCGGCAGCCACAAGTTCACGAAGAAAATGATAAATGTTTTATACTTTTATGAGATACCAGATTCTGAGTAAAAACAAAGCACTCTGGTTTTTCACATATATAGTAAAGTGGGTCGAATGGATGGAAGAGCATTCAATTCGCCAAGGAGATTAGTGACCCGAATGAACTCAGTAGCAGTGCTTGCCATCGCATGATATTCCGACTCACAACTCGAGCGCACTACTGTCGGTTGCTTCTTGACACTCCAAGAAACCAAGTTTCCACCTAAATAGATGGAGTAGCCATCTGAGGAATGCCTAGAATCAAGACAACAGGCCCAATCCGCATCTGAGAAACCTACAAGAAAGGCATGCTTGGGTCTGGAAAAATTTAAACCATAATTCATTGTGCCTTTGAGATAACACAAGATGCGTTTCACATCCTGAAAATGATCAACAGTGGGGGCATGCGTATTCTGACTAACTTGATTCAGTGCATAAGAAATATCAGGACGCGTAACCGTAAGATACTGCAAGGCACCAACAACTAAACGATAAAATGTTTGATCCTTATATGACTCGCCTGAAGAAACAAACGAGACACCCGTGGATAGTGAAGTAGAAACCAGTTTAGCGTCCAACATATGTACCCGTTCGAGAATTTCCCGAGTATACTTAGTTTAATTCAGGATAAACCATCTACTATATAAGTGACCTCTAATCCCAAGAAATTATTAAGTCGACCTAAATCTTTAAGAGCAAATTCTATATTTAGACGATGGATGAACCGTTGCATCATATCATAGTGACTCCCTACTAGAACTAAATCATCAGCATAAACTAACAAGTACATGACATAATTAGGTCGATGAAAAATAAATAGCGAGGGATCTTCCCGACTACACGAAAACCCATAAGTAACAAAAAATGTACTCAACCGCTCAAACAAAGCACGTGAAGCTTGCTTGAGTCCATAAATCGCACGAGTCAACTTACAAACATGATCCGGATAATGGGCATCTATAAAACCGGGAGGTTGCTCCATGTACACCGATTCAAGTAAGAGACCATGTAAAAAACCATTGTTCATATCAAGTTGATGTAAACTCCATCCATGAATAACCGTAAGTGACAAAAGAACATGAACAATTGAAGCCTTTACCATTGGACTAAAGGTAGAGGCATAGTCAATATCCTGTAGCCTGAGAAAACCCTTGTGCAACAAGTCAAGCCTTGTATCTATCCAACGAACCATCTGATTTATACCTAACCCGAAAAATTCACTTGGAACCAACCACATTCTGATATTCTGGTCTAGGAACCAAAGAATAAGATTTTTGTAAAGAGCCCTAATCTCGGTATGCATAGCCT
The DNA here is from genome assembly GCA_028566315.1 of Rudbeckia hirta. NCBI lineage: Eukaryota > Viridiplantae > Streptophyta > Magnoliopsida > Asterales > Asteraceae > Rudbeckia > Rudbeckia hirta. The sequence continues at coordinate 2,205 of JAOXOA010131594.1, forward strand.
TAACCCAAGAAGGATCCTTGAGAGAATTGAGGACAGTTTTGGGTTAAGAAACAACATGTAAGGAAATATGTAACGGTGAAGAAGTCAAACAAGCAAGGTCTTCCTAGTGTTTGGGCTTGAATATAACAACCTTTGCCCTTGTAACCATTGGGTGAGTAGAGGCGGAGGCAGGGACTACTGGCTGGGAAGAGGCAGCGGTCGACCCAAGAGGCTCCAAAGAAGAGGATGCAGGCTGAGTAGGGGCGACCGAACTAACCGTTTCATCGACAACAGAAACTGTAGTGGCCGAAGGAGAGGCAGGGGGATCATCCAGATGATGGGATCAAGCTGAGAAGATGAAGGAATGTGGTAAACAGAGGGATGAAGACAATAAGTGCATGGGGTTATAGGCGAAGGAACAGTGGAGGTAAGGGTGTTGTGAGGATTAACGATGGGGTGAGGAGTGCAAGGAAGAGAGTCCTTAAAACTGAGAACCTCAAAATCAGACAAGCACATCACGCAATTGTATATTACTATTCGAAATAGAGGCATTACCCCTATGAGTAACCGGAAGAGATTGCCCATTCCTAGAGGTGATGGAATAATTACCTTGAGTAGAAGCCGGAGAGGAAATACCATGTGTAGTAGAGTTCATATGATCGGTAGCTCCCGAGTCAACATACCAATCCGCACTGGTAGGAGAAACGTGACACTGTGAGAGATTGGGCTGCAAATGAAGTGAGGTTTGGACATGCGTTTGCATAATGACCATCACGCTTACACAATTGACAATGAGGTGGCCGACGTCCATGGCAGTAACACCCCCAATTTCCACCAATGGAGTTTTATCGTTGAGGGCATTACATAACATGATATCAGCCATTAGCCACACTGAACGTCTGCCTATGTGTCCTACTAGCTCCATTTAATGCACTTGAGAAAGACATAAGAAAACGGGTCAACAACAATGTTGAGTGAGTTCTCTGAGTTTGACAATATAAGTGAAGTATTTCAGCAAAGCATGTGAAAATGTTTAACCAAACCATTCTCGATTTAATTAATAATGTTGTATGTAGTAAACTCCATGTCTATCATGAGTATGTAGACAAATCGATGTCTATCGTGAGTATGCAGACAAAACCATGTCTATCATGAGTGAATAGAAGAAACACCCTCTTCTATGTATAACTATGTGTTTCCATTGTAGTTTGCAAGGCTACGGTTGTATATTACTACAGTGCGTGATGCCGCGCTCGAAGAATTTAACATATAGTGCCGGTAGTACGGCTGGGGTGTGTCAAACCCGATAACGCTACCCAAAGTTTTCCATCATACAGGAATTAATTGATCTGGTCGTACGGCAAGGACTTGCTGGTATAAGGTTGCACTTAGTAAGTCTGCTGGTTCACTATTTTTGTAACAACATAATGAGATTATATTTGTTTACCATATATGAATGTTTGCTGAATAGTAAATCATGTTCTATTGTTTGTAACAAGTACTGTTTGTTTGTAAAGATATGTCTTTCCTCCCCGAAAACAGTAAAAGTGTAAAAGTGGGGCAGAGAACTCACCTGTTTGTGCTAGCAGTTATCCCCTTTGCTAGAATGTTTATGATACACTTCACCCTATTTCATGTAAAGTGTGTATAAGTAAACGTATTCATTACCCGAGATCCCCAACACCAACAACCATCGTCTAGGGTCTCTAGTGTACTCTAGTACTAAATGTAAAGTGCACTGTGACACAGGTATGTTGCATATTCACACATCATCATTTTGCAATTTCTACATCAAGCTGTATACTCACATAGCTCCAGTTAGGGTTTCTATTCTGCTAACGTATATGCAGTTATTCAATCCACACTCACAAACCCTAATTATTGTGTGTGTGTGTTTGTCTTTGTACATGATTTGCATGCAAGTATACATGCAAAGCTACACACATATTAGTCATACATATCATCTGTTTATATATGCAAATTCAACCCAGATTTAGCAACAAACCCTAATTCACATACATGTTAATATCACTTTCCAACAATCTTACTTACAAGAAAATCACATTAAATCACAAACCCTAACTTCATGTATATGGATTTTGATCCCTAAACAAAACCAGATACGATTATACTCACAGATATCAACACAAAACTTGTATTCCTACACAATTATCAAAATCGATTCTTAGTTTATCAAGCCCCAGGGTTCGGCCAAGGTATAGTTTGGTGTAGGGGTTTCCCGTTCAATCAAAATCAGTACGACAACAAGGTTTAGGGTTCCACTTACCAAGCTTTGGAACAAAATCAAACCCTAAGGTCTTTGGCTTCCAGATTCTCGGCTTCAAAATCTTCGGCTGAAGGGGTTGTTTGGCCACGGTTGCAAGGTGGCCGAAAGGAGGTGGTCTGCGGCGGCTTGGTGGTGTTTTGTGGTGGCGATTGGTGGCAGCAAAGGCGGTTTTTGTTGGTGGTTCGTTGCCGGCCGAGAAAGAGAGGAAGAAGAGGAAGCTTGGCCGAGATTTTTGAGAAAGAAAGTAGGTTTAGGTTTTTAGGATATATGTATCTGTATAGGCTTGGGATTGGGCTTGGGCTAAACCCATCACTTCTATAAAAATATTTTTATAGAAATAACAATCTTCTAAACTTGATTACTTACTAAGCTTCATTTATTAATTCAGACAAAATCAAGTCAAACAGTCAAGTTAAATGATGACAATTTCATCTCTAAAATTAAACAGTTTCTACAATTATGTTAATCACTAAGTAAATCAATTAAAATAAGTAAGTCAATCACGCAGTTACAACATTAATTCACAAATCAATCAAGTCAAACTAAATCAATTTCCGTTTGTTAAATTCCCTAACTAACATTTCGCAATTATGCCGTTACTGTAATTACTAGCAATCACAATAAATAACAGAATCACATAATTTCATACAATCAGTTACATTATTTAATTTTCTAAATTAAATATTTATTTTATTAATTGGAAAATTGGTTTTTAATAAACCAACCTTTGCCCCGTTAGTAAATAATAATCCTACCTACGTAATTGGTATACAATAATCCTACCTATCAACATGTTGGTTCTCAATGAACTTCCGTTAAATTTCTTTGACTGAAGTTAGTTTATGAGTTTCATTTATTACACAAACAGTCCCTGTGTTCCTATTTTGTTAGTTTTAACCTATTTAACCATAAAACAAAACTGCAAGGACCAAATGTATAATATTATTCAACTTACATACCCCACTTATCCCTTTCACCACCCACCCCATCTTCCCCCACCGGTGATAACCTTTCACCGGAATTAGATTGGCCCACCGTACCCAATTGTAGCGTTTGGTTCAAGATCTAGGTTTACTTTATTCCCCCTTTTTTCCCGCTAAAAGCTATCCATCCTCACTCCATTTAGGCGCCAAAATCCTCTCCATTTTCTCGCAATCTGCCTGCACAGTCCTTCATTATACCTGTGTGTTCACCTCCAAAGCTGTCATAACTGTCAACATCAACCGTCGTGGTCACCGGCCTAAAAGATTCCGGCAATAGAAGGACATTGCCGTCCCTGTTCCCGTTCTCCAGCAACCCTCAGGCTCCGTCGTCGTTGTTTGAAGATCCACCTATTACCATCAATCGAAGTCTGGTGGTCACATCCGACTTATCGCCGGTCTCGCTTCATCTGACGACAACCACCGTCGTCATCACCTTCATCTCCATAGTCCTTGCCTCTGCCAGTAACCACTGCCTCATGATAACTCTATTTATGTACCGATTCTTTCCATATACATGTCGGATTCGTGATGAAATAACCGAATAAGGTTTTAGATTGAAGAAGATTTAGGAAACTGTGGAACTGATGATAAGTTTTTAGGGAAGAATTCATATGGGGCGATTTAGGGTTGTGAGGATTTGGGGAAGGAATAAACATGCATCTATGGTGGCCACTGAGGAAGCTTTCCGGTGTGTGTGTGTGTGTGGGTGGGTGGGGGGGGGGGGGTAGGCTAGCTAGTAGGGAATCAGCCACCTGTAGACATTTCATTCAAAATTCCTATAGAAAAGTGGATAGAACATGTGAGGTTCAGCAGTTCTTGGTGATTAAAGGACAATCAAGGAATCATTTCCCTTAGACCACATGTTGTTGTTAGTCAATGCCAATCTAGTTAGTGTGTGTCTTTATGCTAGATTCTATTGTTGGCAGTGCAGTGGAACACAACACAATTACAAAAACTATAAAGCATGACACAACACGATAATTTTACGTGGTTTGGTTCCAGTAGGGAACCTACATCCACGGGCTGTAGTTAGGGATTCTTTATTCGCTTCGAAAAGTTTTGTAATATATATATTGATGAGGTGAGGTATGGATTGGACCTCACTCTTGATATTACTAGTTACGTGTACTAACCAATAAGTCCATGATGCACTGTCTGGGCGGGGGACTTGAGAGTAAACCCGTAACTGGGCCGGGCCCATGAAGGCGCCTGACCCACTAAAGTTAGGGGCCCGTGGAGAGCCTATATAGTGGTTATAAATAGGAAGTTACCCTCCTCATTTTACCACTGGCACATGTGGTCTGGCCTCATTTTACCACACGTTTTTGTAGCTGGAATAAGAGAAAGCCTCATCTGGCCTCTCTCTTGTCCCCACCTTTCCCTCTTAATATGCAGATCACGCGGAATATGCTGCAAGGCCCGCCACCAGGAGACGAAGCACCGCGAGCCTCACCCGAAGACCCGTTTCACCAAAAACGAGATGAAGAGCTCGTATCGAATCTGTTGCAGCCCAAGCTAGAAGTGTCCGTCCTGCTATCTTTAGACTCAACATATATATATAGAGAGAGATTAATTTAGGATTTTAGACTTGATTAACATGAAAACACATCAAATAGATGAATCCCAATAACAAATGTCAAATAATAGCCTAAGGACTTAACCCTCAACAATCTCTTATTTGAAAGTATTGAAAAAAACACCAAGTCTATTAAAAGTATTGAAAAAAACACCAAGTCTACCAACGGACACAAAGTAGTCCCTAAACAATCCCAATAACAAATGTCAAATAACTAACCTAAGGACTTAACCCTCAACAATCTCTTATTTGAAAGTAGAGGTGCAAACAAGCCGACAAGCTCGCTAGCTACTCGAGCTCGGATCGATTAAAAGTTCGAACGAGCCGAGCCCGAGCCTATAAAAAGGGTTCGTTAGCTTTTCGAGCCCGAGCTCGAGCCTAGTGTTTAAAGCTCGTCGAGCCTTATCAAGCCCATACATATTTTAAGCCTCTTAGTAGTTTACTAACATTATGAATAGCCCATATTTTAGCCCAAATGTATTTATGAATATATAAAATAATTAATCCAAAAAATATGTAAAAATAATTATAAATATATGCAAATTAATAAATAAATAATAAACGAGCCGAGCCCGAGCCGAACTCGAGCGAGCCCGAGCCGAGCTCGAGCTTGAAAAATTACTCATTAGCCGAGCTCGAGCTTTAGAATAAAAGCTCGAAACGAGCCGAGCTCTCTGAAAATAAAACGAGCCGAGCTCGAGCACAGTCAAGCTCGGGATCGGCTCGGCTCGTTTACACCCCTATTTGAAAGTATTGAAAAAAACACCAAGTCTATTGAAAGTATTGAAGAAAATACCAAGTCTACCAACGAACACAAAGCAGTCCACGTCTTCAGCAATCCTAAGCTTCAAACACACATTAAACAAAAGTCTTCCAGGTCCAACTATTAAGAAAAAAACTAAACTTCAAACCATGTATCCACAACCCGGTCTCAAAAGACCCCGTCTTCACATCCTGAAACCTATCTGATTTACATGGACTCAAACTATCAGTTACATGGATTCTTAGAGGATCGCTCCCTACTAACAGCTAGAAACTTCCCATGAGATATTTCATTCGATTTCTAGGTTTTTCGAATCTGACGTCGATTCACAGACGATGTCCGGACACTCTCTGTGCTCGCACTGTTACAAAAATCCTATCAACGCGCAGACCTCCACATGCGCTTAAGCGGATTGTCTGGAGTCCTAGAGTCCTTTAATTGTAAACAAGACTCGTTCAACTCGAATCGGCGAGCATGAGTTTGACGTTCTGTTTAACAGGGGTGATCGCTTCCTAGACGAAACATGCACCATATCTGACTACCCGTTCTTGAAAACCCTATCAATCACAACATTATCCTTCACAACCTTAAACTTTCCACCACATGACTTAACGTCCAAATCCTATTCATCCAACCGCCCAACAAAAATTAATTTTGTTTTAAGCTTTGGAATGACCTTGACGTTACACAAAGTGCAAGTAGAGCCTAAGTAGTATTAAGGTCAATATTCCCCATGTCAGTGACATCAAGAATTTCACCGTTTCTCGGGCTAAGCTTGCTAGAATCGTCTTCTTTAACATTTCACATGCCATCATTACGGTGGGTAGCATGGAGTGATGCACGGGAATACATGACCCAGGATTTCACATTGCTCTCAACATAAAGTATCAAAACCTCACCTTAGAGTCGCTTACATCAACAGTGTTCAAACGCTTATCAAAATTCTTTTAGGTCATAAATTCCTAAAAACGTCTTTCTCATTGCAATCCGAGTAACGCATACTCTGCTAAGCTCTTGCCCCAACCCTTGCTTATTCCTACTATCATCCCTTCCCCCACCAACATTTATTATCACATAATACGTCCCTTTAGTATTCATACGACGAACATCTCACCCAATACCCATCGCGAATTGTTTGTTGAATCAAACTCAAACCAAACCATACAATCATGAAACACAACTCACAATGGACACACAATCATGAACAAAAAATATAGAAGCACGACACAACACTAGAATTTTTTTGTGATTCTCCTCCCACAAAAAATATAGAAGCACGACGCATTGCATTCCAATTCTACGTGGACGCTTGTTCCTCCTCCCACTTCTGCCAACATTGTTGGTTGTAAGTGGGTCTATCGGATTAAGCGTCAGCCTGATGGTTCTGTGGATCGATATAAAGCCCGACTTGTTGCCAAGGGCTTTCATCAGGTAGAGGGGATTGATTATTCTGAGACATTCAGTCCGGTGGTTAAACCCACCACTATTCGCATAGTGTTATCTATTGCTGTGTCTCGTGGCTGGACTATCAGACAGGTTGACGTCAACAATGCCTTCATTCATGGAGATTTATCAGAGACTGTGTACATGGCACAGCCTTAGGGCTTTGTTGACGCATCACGACCTCATCATGTTTGCCTTCTTAGGAAGGCTTTATACGGCCTTAAACAGGCCCCTAGAGCTTGGTTCTCCAAACTCTCCTCTGCCCTTGTGATCTATGGTTTCACTTAGCGTGTGTCTGATACTTCATTATTTGAATATCACCGTGATGATGTTACCTGCTATATACTTGTGTATGTGGACGATATCCTTTTCACTGGGAGCTCCACCAGTTTTATCCATGAGCTCATTACCAGATTACACTCACAGCTCGCTCTCAAAGATCTAGGTCCTCTATCCTACTTCCTGGGAGTTCAGGTTTCTTTCTCTGGTGACTTTCTTCTTCTGTCACAGGAGATATATCCTCGTGATCTTCTTCACCGCACTGGTCTTTCTCAGTGCCGACCTCTATCCACTCCTGTGACTGTTGGCCGACAGCTCTCACGATCCTCTAGTGTTCCCCTTGAGGACCCTACGATGTATAGGAGCACTGTTGATGCTCTTCAGTATCTCGTTTTGACCAGACCTGAGATTGCATACTCGGTCAGTAAGGTTGCCCAGTTTCTTCAGGCTCCTACTGACCATCACTGGGTTGCGGTCAAACGGATTCTTCGCTATCTTCGTGGCACATCTACTCACGGTTTACTGATTCGTCGATCTGATACTATGGCTCTTCATGCCTATTCTGATGCTGATTGGGCCGGATGCCCTGATGACAGACGTTCCACGAATGTATATTGTGTTTATCTTGGATCCACCTTGATT
>JAOXOA010133658.1:0-10134 GCA_028566315.1 Rudbeckia hirta
TTTTTTTGGGTTTTTTTTCATTTTTTACAGGATTTCTCGCATTAATTATGAGTTCTCGCATAAATCTTCCCCTATATATGTGTGTGTGTGTTTGTGTGTGTGTCTGGGGGGCGGGTTGGGAGAATGTAGGAGCTACAAAAGTTAAGAGAACTTTGAGAACCATTCAAAACAATCATAACCATTAATCTTGTAATCAATCTAAAGGGTAATTATTTCTTTTAAAACCCAATAGTAACCCATATTCCTCATTTATTGTGTTCCCCTTAAAAAAACCCAATAGCTAAGTGAGAGAAAGTGGACAGGGGCGGACCTACTATTGGTCGATCGGTGTCTCGGGACCCCAGTGTTTAAAAAAAAACTTAGAAATATGATATTATTTTTGAAGGAACCCATAAATATATTTTAGAGGAACACATATATTAAAGACAAGACTTAGGTAGGTTGGAAAGTAACAATTGTCAAAGTTGTTAAATAAAACCTAAAGGGACCACATCACAGTACCAACGAAGCAGCTGGGAATCAGACGGTCACACACCTGCACCTCCAGCTTCTTTTTTTCTCTCATGGCTGTTCTTCTTCTCAACATCCTGATTGCTTAGTAGGTCTGTGATCGATCGCGGCTAACAAGTTTAGCAAAGCTAGATTGGTACGAATCCTATTAACCTTTTAAGGATCGCGAGTGGGAAGTCTAGCCATCCGGGGTGGGTATCTGCTGTGGGTGTTAGTATGGATCGAAATATGGAGGATGGTGGCTGGACGAAAGTGAGTTACCAGCGCAGGAAGAGACCTAAAGAGACTGTCAGGAGGCCTGAAACTACCTTCTATGTGGAAGGCATTCCTGATGGGGTCTCTAACAGTGGTCTGTGGAGGGGTTTCCAGCGGTATGGGAAGGTGTCGGATGCATATGTCGCTAGGAAGCGGGACTCGGCAGGGAGGCGGTTTGGTTTTCTAAGGCTCATTGAGGTGGTGGATATCCATGGCACATTATCTACCCTGAACTCAGTTAGAATCAATGGTGTGAAAGTCTCTGTCTCCCTAGCTAAGTTCGATAGGGACCATAAGAGGTTCCAGTTTTCTTTCGCTAAACCAGGGGAGCGTAATGGATCGGATAACTATCGTTCCGGCCATGAGACTAATCGGCCATTTGCTGGGTTTGGCGGTTTCGCTGCCAGGGATGCTTCGAGGGGTGGAATGTCGTATAAGGATGTGCTCAACAATAAGGGTTCCCAGGAGGCTAAAAGATCGAAATCTATCGTATTCAAAGGGGAAGGTCAACCGTTGCCCAAGCATTGGGTGGGAAGAACAGTGCTGGGGGAGGTCTTGGATGTGGATAGTCTGTGTAACATTAGGCAACTGATGGTTGATGGTGGTCATGTGGAACCGGGGATTTCTTACGTCGGTGGGATGAAGATTTTTATATCGTTCCGGGATCGATCGTTGGCCATGCACTTTGTGGAGGAGGAGCGGCAGTTTTGGTCCTCTTTCCTTGTGTCTGCGACTTTATGGGAGGGTCAGGATATTCCGACAGAGAGGGTGGCTAGGATCATCATCTCGGATGTCCCGATTATGTTACGTGATGATGTTGCTTTCAACAAGATCGGTTCGCTCTTTGGTAGGGTGGTTCGTGGTTCGTCTTTTTCGTGGAACAGTATTGATAACTCATTGGGGGATTGTTTGGTGGTCGTGAAAAGCTGGGAGTTTGTTGACGAACGGGTTACTCTATCGTGGAAGGGTGCGTCGGTCGAGATCCACGTTCTCGAAGATAGGGTGTTATGGACACCCACCTTTGTCGAGCCTTTCTCTGGGGGTTCTAAGGTTTCATCCGAAAATGATAATGACATGGAGGAGGGTGAGGTTAGGGAGCCGTCGACGGTGGGGGTAGATGGGAAGTCACCGGAGTCGGTGGAGCGGGAATTCGTAAAGCCGGTGCATGAATCGATGGGTAGGGGAGATGGTGGCTGCATGGGAACCGATGTGCATGGAGAGGTGGGAGGTAATGATGTGGTGGGGTCGGCTGGAGTGATGCAGGTGGGGTTGCCTTTTTCGAGGGGGGTAAATTCGGTGGAGGTGAATACTTACATGGGCTCTAGGAAAAGGCCAAGAAGAATGCGCAGCCCAGTTTCTCCTTGTGATACCATTGGGCCTAGTGGAAATAATTATTTTTTACCCACTCCATCATGTTCTTTTCCTGACCTTAATTCTCAGCCTCTGGGTTCAGATTTGGGTGTATCGCCGTCTCTATTTTCTCAGTCCGAAGGGGCATTACGGTCTGAAAATATTGATCAGAGTAAGGATCCCGGCCAACCTTCGGTCCCGCTGGGTGTAGAAGACCCAGATTTGGCTTTGGCTCGTGAGGTGTTAGAAACCATAGCGGTTGGGGCGGAGGTTGGTATATCGGTGGATGTTGCGAGAGAGGCGGTTAGTGATGTGGTTCTTGGGGATGGGGTTCTTCCTGGGGTGCTACCCGAAGTCCAATGAATTGTCTATCGATTAATTGTAGGGGGGCGGGCGGTAATCGCAAGGCGGATTGGGTTCGTGGTTTGAAGTCATCGCATGGTGTCCATTTTATTGCTTTACAGGAGTCAAAAATGTCTACTGTCTTCAACTATCATGTTAGTAGGTTCTGGGGGCGTTCGTTTTTTTCTTTTGATGTGGTGCCTTCGGTTGGGAATTCGGGTGGGTTGATTTCAATTTGGGATCCGGGTGTATTCGCGGTATCGGCGGTGGTTAAAAATAGGCATTATATGATTATCTCGGGCACTATTTCGGGTCTTAATTTAGTGATGAATGTGGTGAATGTGTATGCTCCGAATGAGGCTGTGAATCGCAGGGTACTTTGGCAAGATCTACTTCGATACCGGTTCTCGTTACCTGGTATGTGGGCTTTCATGGGGGATTTTAACGAGGTCAGATCGGCTTCGGAACGCTTTAATTCTGAATTCTCCCAGATTAACGCGGATTTTTTTAACCATTTTATTCGGGATGCGGGTTTGGAGGAGTACCAAATGGGGGGGGTATAAGTTTACATACTGCAGAGACGCGGGTGGTAAGCTCAGTAAATTGGATAGATTCTTAGTGTGCCACGAGTTCTTGAACAGGTGGCCCCGTGCTTCGGTCTTGGCGTTGGATAGAGAGGAGTCGGACCATACCCCGATCCTTTTATCGGTCATTGCAGTTGATTTTGGTCATGTTCCCTTTAAGTTTTATAATTCTTGGCTAAATTTACCGGGTTTTAAAGAATTCGTGGTTAGTTCTTGTGCATCCTTTCGGTTCACGGGCCATGCGGATGTTGGGTTGGTAACAAAATTGCGATGGCTTAAAAATAGGATAAAGGAGTGGTTGGCTGTGGAAAGAGGTAACAGGGAGGGAGTGTACAAGGCAAACAAAGAAAAGGTTGTTTTTTTGGATCAAGTGGCGGAACAGCGAGTGTTATCCGGGGAGGAGCAGGAGCTTCGTTTGGAGCTTAAGAAACTGATTTTGGAGTTTGAAAAGGAAAAAATACAGGATCTTAAGCAAAAATCTCGGGTTCGGTGGGCGGTAGATGGTGATGAAAACTCAAGATATTTCCATAGTGTGGTGAATGCAAATACGTCCAATAACAGGATTCATGGGTTGTCGTTTGATGGGTCTTGGATTCATGACCCGCCTATCTTGAAGGAAAAAAATTTTGAATTTTTTTCTCAAAAATTCGTTGAGCCTTGTTCCTCGAGACCCGCCATAATATGTCACAATATTAATCGTCTCTCTGATCTTGAGGCGGCCGAGCTAATTGCTCCTTTCTCTTTGACCGAGATTAAGGAGGCGGTTTGGGAGTGTCATGGTGATCGGGCCCCGGGTCCGGATGGGTTTAATTTTGCATTTATCCGGTCTTTTTGGAGTTCTTTCCAGGTGGATTTCTTAAAGATTTTTTCCGAGTTCTATGAGGAGGCATGCTTTCGGCCGGGGTGTACGTCTTCTTTTATCGCGCTTATCCCCAAGGTAAAGGACCCCACTTTTATCTCGGAGTTCCGGCCTATTAGCCTTATTGGATGTTTGAATAAAATTGTCTCGAAAGTCTTGGTGAATCGGATCAAGCGCGTCATTGGTAAGCTTATTTCGGTGGAGCAATCGGCTTTTATTTCGGGTAGATGTATTATGGACGGCCCCCTTATGATTAATGAAATGGTGTCTTGGATGGGTAAAAATAATAAGGAAGGTTTCATCTTCAAATCTGATATTGATAAGGCATATGACTCTATTAGTTGGGGTTTTCTGGATTCGGTTATGGCTCAAATGAATTTTCCGGATCCTTGGAGGCGTTGGGTAATGGCAATTGTTAGGTCCGCTCGGGCATCGGTTCTGGTTAATGGGTCTCCTACGAGAGAGTTTGATTGCCACCGTGGGCTTAGACAGGGGGACCCGCTATCTCCCTTCCTTTTCTTGATAGGTATGGAGGCGCTATCTTGTGTTATGAGGAAGGCCTGCGATAGTGGTCTATTTCGTGGCATTGTATGCCCTTCGAATGGTCCGGTCTTGTCTCATCTTGTTTATGCGGATGATGTTGTCTTTTTGGGTGAGTGGTCGGCATCGAATTTTTTGAACCTATGCCGTATTTTGAGATGTTTCTATCTCGCTTCTGGGCTGAAGGTCAACCTTAATAAATGCTTTCTATTTGGGATTGGTGTGGAGGTGGTGCGGGTCAAGCCAATGGCGGATGCTCTTAGGTGTCGGGTGGGTTCGTTTCCCTTCAAACATCTTGGTTTGATGATTGGAGCTAATATGAATCTTGTACGTCATTGGAGTCCGGTGGTTGATCTATTCCGGAATCGGTTATGTGTTTGGAAGGCAAAGTCCCTTTCTTATGGGGGGCGGTTAACATTAATTAAGGCCGTTCTTAATGCCTTGCCAACATATTTCTTCTCCCTATACCGTGCTCCGGTTCAAGTGATTAATGAATTGAAGCGAATTCGTAGGCGTTTTTTGTGGGGTGGCACGGATGAGAGGGCCCGATTGAGTTGGGTCGCATGGGAGTCTGTTATGGGACCTCTTAATTACGGTGGTCTTGGGCTAGGTTCCTTAGCGGACGCTAATATGGCTCTACTTTCCAAATGGTGGTGGAGATTTAAGGTGGAGCATAATAGTCTTTGGAGGAAGGTTGTCTGGTCCATACATAGTTCGGCTAGGTCTTGGAGCGGTATCCCGGCTAGAGTGTCTGTTCCTGGCACTTGGAGAAATATTTCTCTAATATCATCCACTCTAGCATCTTATGGGATCGACGTTGAGGATCTTTTCTTGGGCGTTATCGGTTCGGGGGAACGGGTTATGTTTTGGAAGGATCGTTGGATTGGTCAAACGAGATTATGCTCGTTGTTTCCGGCTTTATTTTCCCTCGAGCGATACAAATATTGTCGGGTCTCGGATCGGATTAAAGTTTTGCATGTGGTCACGGTGATGTCGTGGGGCTGGAGTCGTCTTCCAACCTCCCCGATTGAAGTACATGAGCTGTCGCATCTGGTTAATGTTCTTCAGTCCGTCGTTATTAACCAACGTCCAGATCGATGGGTGTTGGATGGGGGTGGGGATGGGACGATGGTTGTTAAGGAGGTTAAAAGAAGGATTATCCAGGCTAGGTGGCATCCTGTTTCGAATCCGTTCAGGTGGTCGAAGTGGGTTCCAACTAAGGTTAGTTTCGTGGGCTGGAGGGCGGTTCGAGAACGGCTTCCAACTAAGGTGGCGCTGCTCAGGAGAGGCATCCCGGTCGCCTCTTCGTGGTGCCCGGTGTGCGACATGTTGCCGGAATCCGCAGAACATGTTCTTCTTTCGTGCTGTTTTGCTCAGGAGGTTTGGCAGGTGATAGCAAGTTGGTGCAAGATTGAACCGTTTTTCGCTGCAGACATAGAAGACCTTTTGATGATTCCGTGGACGTTGCGAAAGCCGGACAAAACGAAGAGGCTTGTTTATTCTATATTTTTTGTGGTTATTTGGAGCCTTTGGAAATGCCGTAATGAAGTTCTTTTCGAGAATGGTCAACCTTCGGTGGTAAAGATAATTGAGGAGGTAAAAATTCTTTCACATTTGTGGGTGGCTAATCGTTTTCCTGGAAGGAGCATTACTTGGGAATCATGGAAATATATGTCTATACTTGGACTAGGAGATTAGATATATCTTGTAGCTTTTGTTTGCTGTTTTAGTCTTTGGTTGGTTGTAGTATTATGGTGTTTAGATCTAGTTACTTGCTAGATCTTATGTTGTAACTGGTTGGTGAAATAAATAATTCTTTGTTGGCCGTTCAAAAAAAAAAAGTTAGGTTGGAAAGTTCTCTTATTTTTAAGTATGAAGTTCCGGGTTCAAATCATGTTTAATCCCTTTTTAATTTGTAAGTTGTGGTTGGCTATGGAGATGCTCAGAAGCTATAATGAACCAATAGAAGGACCTCTTTGTTTAATGATTCAATTAATTGAAGACCATCTAGTTTAGTCTTGGTGATTGTTTTAGTGTTACTTTGATCTCGGGTGGTGGGTATTTTGTTTCGCTAGGCGTGGTTTTGGTGTTTTTTTTCTGTCCTTAGATACTTTGTTTCGTGGTGTTCTTTGCGTGTAATTCTAGCTTCTTGCTAGATTTTTTTGGTGGAATGATAGTTCTCTTTTCCGTTCAAAAAAAAATTAATTGAAGACCATCTGTTTGCCGATTCAATCTTGAATGGCTCATTGTTTTTTGTTTGCCTATTAATTAACCAATCAACCCCAAGCATTTTGACCGACTTCAAAGGTATTATTTTTTTTGAACGGCTAATTAGGATCACTGACGGACCACAGAGTGGAACCACCCGATCATATCCATCTCCACGAGGCAATAATTGCCTTAGCACGAATTCAGGAGGAAACCCAATATATATGGGAAAACCCCCTCTATGGGATTCGAATCCAGGACCTTATGGTCCCTGAACCTTATCTCACCCACGAATCTACAAAGACCAAACAACATTCAAAGGTATTAATTTGATTTACTATTTTTAAATATTATTATTTTGATTTCCTATTTTAAAGCATTGTCATTGTTATGAGATTTCAGGTTTTTAATTTGTTGATTTTCTATTTTGTTTGAACCAAACATTTGATTGATCTTTATAGGTTTATTTACTTTTACTTGCTATTTTTGAAGCAAGGTTTGCTATTCCTAATATAATGATATCTTTACATAACGAACGGATGTAAATAGATTTTTGTGGGTGTAGATAGCAGGATCCTTTATAAATTATGGATTGGTATAGTGATGATAACTGGTTAGAGTATAGTGTAAAAGCGAAAGTTTTCTCAACCCGACCCGACCCGAACAACAATCACCCGAATATCCTAACGTTCGGTATGAAAACTCTGAACACCGAAAAAAAGGGACACCACTAGGAAAAAATCATGGGTCCGTCACTGAAAGTGGACACATAAGAGACACATTAGTCAAAAAAAAATGAGATTCATGGGATAGGGTTAACAACTAGACTTATTTTTGTAAACATTATGATACATTATTTTTCGAAACTATTATTAAGTTACAAATTTATGATTTTACATGTTTTATTTTTTTTAATATCGTAATCAAATTAAGATTTTATTAATAGAAATAATATTGGCATTTTGTATGTTATAATGTGACAAAAAAAAGCCACTAAAAGTATTTAATTTATTTTGTAGGTAATGCTGTGACACAAAAACTGTCACTAAAGACCCTGCAGGAATGTGTGGCACACCCGAAAACACCACTGAATACATCACTTGTAGTAACACTTTTTTTTGTGTCGTACTTTTCTGTAAGGGTGACAAAATTGGTATCAAGCTTGATGATTTCATTCATTGATTCAATCGGTACATATAGGAAGAGAAAGTTACAAGATAGATCAAAACTAACTAAAAGATAAACCATTTGAATTAAGCTTATCTAATCAAGTCTATCCTATCTCTTTATCTCTAATAGAACCGATATGCATGCATGTACGTTACGTCCATTACTTAGTGACACTTTTTTGTCTTTTAACACTTTGTATATCATTGTATGTATTTTATTTAGTGATATAATTTGTATTTGATTACCTACCTAAATAGCTAACTTTGGTCAACAATAAGGCGAATTGTATCTCCCTTATATGGGATAGATGGCTTTTGTTTGATTTATTTATTTTGTGTTGTAATTTTCTAGCTTATTATTGACTATATTTATATATAGAAGTCGTTGTTAAACTTAAATAGCTTAACTTTGTGAAAGTGTCTTTTGCCATTTACAAGGGAGAGGGGAATAGGGATCTTAGCCTTTAAGTAATTAATGATTTTATAATTAATATCAAAGGCAATTAATGATATAAGGATTAAATATAAAAATACTAATAATTTTGACATTATTTATTTTGTAGATGTTTAAATCTACATCAAACGTTAATCACCAATCATTACGATTAATCCTTTTGAAAGATAAACTTAACGATAAAGGTTATCCTCAATTGTCCCCGCCTAAGACTGTGTGTGACACTACCGCGAGCACCACTGCGAGCTGCCACATCAGCCAAACGATCGGCCACGCACCACTACAACCCGCCATGATCGGCCGCCGCGATCGCCGGCGCCAACCACATCGCTAGGGTGAACCATATTTTGGGTTTTTTTTTAATTTTTGAATCAATCAGGTTCACTCATTTTACACTCACTCACTTGCCACTACGGCCTCAAGTGATCACCCGGACGATCAACTCCCCTGTCACGTCAGCGCTTAGTTGGACCAATCAGAACCCATCATTTTGGCCATTACCCGGGGAGCACGAACGGTTACGCATAGTCTAAGTAGTGGAGTGACCAATAGATGTTTAGTGAAGTGGTTGGCTTCCCACTTGGTGTCCCCTTAGACCCAGGTTCGAACCCCAGTAGCTACACATTTCATTGGTACCCGTTACCAATAATGCTTGGGCCCACATGTTGAAGTCAAAAGGCGCGGGTTCTGCCCAGATTCGTGTGGGCATTAAGCGGATGTATTTTACCGGCATCATAACCCTTACGGGGTGGGATGATGGGTACCTATTGTGGTACCGGGCCATGGGTTCCCTTCAATATCCTTTTTTTAAGTGGTGGAGTGGCATCCGGGCTAGTGTTTCGTGCTTCCTCCTTTGGAAGTCGAGGGTTCAAATCTTGTGCAGACATTTAGAGTTAGTTGTAGGAGTAGATTAGAAGTCATTTTTTTTGAACGGCCAACAAATCCTCCAAATGGGTTACTGGAGAAATTCACCACATCGGGATACACTTGTCGCCGAACCGGGAAAAACCCTCACCTAGGCCAAAGCCCGTGAACACTCTCCCGAAGGCACGACAGTGCGGTGAGGTAAAACATGTTCAGTTCAAGGATCGAACTAGTGATCACCGCCCAATCGCCTAGTCTCCCATTATCACCAGGTGCCGCATAAAATAATGAGGAGGACAGGAATCGGACCTGGGTCACATAGTTCACCAAGTCTCTTCCTTACCACTCCACCACTACATCATTGGTAGATTAGAAGGCGTTTAAAGAAAATTATCCTCGGTTGGTATCGTCATTTAAGAATAGTTGTGAATCGCGAGAGGAAATTGTATGTTGTTGAGGACCTTGTACCTTCAACCATCTTTCCACGACTTCATCAACTTATGAATACTTTTCAAAAGCATCTTAATGATTCTATTAAAGTATCAAATTTGGTGTTCGAATCTAGGAAACAGATCAATAAGGAGATTTTGGTTTCTTAGAAGCTTATGACATATTATCATCGCTGAAATTGTCGAGGGTTCAAATTTTGCCGTTTATAAATATTTTGGGGATAATTGTAAAAGTAGATTGAGAGCCAAAAAAATTACTATGGCTGAACCTTGAGACCAAGCAATTATTTTATGCATACAAATGGTTGAAGGATCGTCTATTGAACTTCATCTTCAGAAGATGGAAACCATATTAAACAAACTTATAATCTTCACAGTCCTATAATGAGATAGTTGGATACGTGAATCTAAAATCTAAATTCATTATTTCTAACAGTGCAGAATGAAATGGTGCCTAAGTTTTCATTTCATGTACTGAACAACTAAATGAACGTGTATATCATCTTACCGATGGTATCTACTCTACTTGGTCAACATTTTTAAAACATTT
>JAOXOA010137805.1:0-10104 GCA_028566315.1 Rudbeckia hirta
AAGATTTAGTCTTGGAACGCCTAGACTAGGAAATAACCTCATTCAGAATTAACGGACCATCTAATATATTTCTACCCTCCAGAAATGCTGATTGCTCTTCCGAGACCAGATGAAGCATAACCTTTTTTAATCGGGAGGCCAAGACTTTTGAAATCACCTTTCTGATACATCCCAACAAACTAATCGGTCGAAAATCAGACATGAAGGACGGAGATGAAATTTTGGGAATCAAAGCAATGAAAGAAGAGCCACAACCAGGGGATATGGATCCATGCTGATGAAAATAAGCCATAATATTAAAAAAATCCAGCCCAAGGTAATCCCAGAAAGCCTTAATAAAGTGAAAATTAAAGCCGTCTGGGCCAGGGGCCTTGTCCCCCGCACAGTCCCAAACCGCCTCCTAAACTTCTTCCAATGAAAGTGGGGAAACCAAGCTGACCTGCTGCTCTTCGGATAAAAGTTTGATAAACTCACATTTGAATCTGGCCTAAACGTGTGGTCCTGTTTAAATTTGTCACTGAAGAAACTAAAAAAAAGAGTCCTTAATTTCCAGAGGCTTCAATATCCAGCCGGGATCAGAGGAAATACCATGTATTCTGTTACCCATGATCCTACTATTCATACACCCATGAAAGAAAGAAGAATTTTCATCTCCCAACGACGCCCATCGTGACCTTGATTTCTGTTTAAGGTCGTCAAGTAGCCCTTTTTCCAACTCAACCAACTTACTGTTCACTTCCAACGCCTGACGACCTTCCTGATCAGAGAGCTGCCTTTCTTCCTCCAACTTTTGCCATTCAGCGGCTTCCGATTTTAATGCATCCATAATAGCCATATTGGCCGATTTATTAGTTTTCAACCATGCCTCAATTCTCTGTTTTAGTGCCTTCAATTTCAAGCTCAATACAAGGTCAGGGGGACCTGAGAATGCCGAATTCTCAAGAGAGGAGCATACTAATTCTCTAAATCCCGGTAAGGTCAACCAACAACTAAAGAATCGAAACGGGATAGGGCCAAAATTACCATCCACCACTGATAGGACTAACGGGATATGATCCGAAATATAACTAGAAAGAATAGCGACAGAAGCATTGGGCCAAAGACACGAAACATCAAAGTTAACAAGAAAACGGTTAATTAGACTGAACTTCGATCCCGAACCCCGTGAATACTTCATGCCAACATAGTTAAACTCTAGCAAACCAACCTAGGAAATAAAGTTATTGAAGGCATCACTACTAACCCGATTAAAGTTAGTGTTCAAACGCTGATGAGGAAACCGGACTTCGTTAAAGTCCCCCATCAAAATCCACAACCCACTTCTTGACCGTAATAAAACCTCTAACTCATTCCAAAGAGCACGTTTCTCCGACAAATCTTGAGGTGCGTACACGTTAAAATATTCATTTCCTCCGTTAACCCAACTAACTTGCCGATACACAAATGAACCTCTGACGTTTGACACAATTAGACAAAGAGAAGACCTTCGGATCCCACAAGGATACTAAATCCCCAGATCTTCCAACTGCACATTCATAATGAACTCCACTGCACCATTGCCCCATAAGCGCTCGATTACAAAATTGTCCATTTTTCCGTCATTGTTTCTTGAATAGCAATGAAAATCAAATTCATACTCCTTCTAAGCTCCCGAATTCTGTTCACTTTCCTAGCATCGCCTAACCCTCTGATATTCTGTGAGAGAAAATTCATGAAGAACCAACTGCATCACCTTCGCCTAGAACAATCTCGGCCACTTGGTCTGACGGCCCATTTACCTCGATGGCCACTGCCTTACCAACCTCCAATGTGCAATTAACTTCCGTTGATACCTCGTTCGAACCTAAACCTAGACTACAATTGAGGTCAATCGACCTTCCCACCGATGAGGCAACCTTCGATGGACCTGAAGCATCATTTTCAGCCACCCCCATGGATTGATTTTTCACAGATCGACTTTCGCCGGACTTAGATTTAGCTTTTGAGAAAGAGTATTTGACTTTAAAAGGAGCCGCAGTCGAACCTAACATCCTTTTCTTTCTTCGTCGACTCTTTAAACAATCTTCCCAAATTAAACGGATCCGACCCATTGCTTGTTTGATGATTCGTGGGCTTAGGAACATGGTTATTATAATTAAAATGAGATGGACTTACAGATTTGGGCCGAGGGCTAGACCCACATCGACTACCTGCAGAATTTGGATGAGATAAATTGCATTCTCCACTCGCCCTCTGATTGGCTGCCTGTTCATGTTCCAACATATCCTTGATATCATAATTCTCATGCAAACCCTTCGATACCTCCATAGCAACATTATGCTCATTGTTGGAAATCGAGTTTATCTATACCACCTTGTCCCCCCGAGCGGACTTCTCAACTTCCACCGTAGCCGGAGAAGACCCATCACCCAGCTCCGATTCTTTATCATACGGATTGGTCAATAAGCCGTTCATCTTACTGTTACTACCATTCGAATTATCATTACCGACCACCGGACGCTTCTTCGGCGAGTTTAGAACCAGAGCATTACCTTATTTCTTCCATTTCCTACACATGTGGCTTTCACAATGCTACAATTCATGCCCCTATTTTCACTATTTCTACTACTTTCCAATATTTTCTACATTCAAACTTTGTTTTTTTTTACTATTTTTGCATATAATAGATTAAGAATGTCGTAAACAAAAGCCCAAAATGAATACCCTTATTTTTTCAAGTAAATACAATGGATTGATAGGTTGTCACAACACCTTCAATTGTTATTCATCCCTCATTTATGATATCATTGGCATGATCTAGTTAACACCATTTTCAAATATCTCTTGCTAGTTTCTCACTCATCATGATTACTAAGCATTTCACTCTCACATAAATTAATATAGTCAGAATTATATTTAGAAAGTTGACATAACATTAACTTATCAATCAAAACAAAGTTGCTTAGACGTAGGGGAAGGGGCTAATGAATCGACGCCGCCACAAGGTCGGCTTCCGGTGGGAAGTGCGACACAACTACGCCGGAAATTCGGAAGACCAAGCTACAAGGAAGGACCTTCGAGACAAGATCAACGAAATCAGAGACAATCTGGATGGCTGGACTAATGTTCGAAGACGAAAGGAACCAAAAAGTCACAGTGCTGATCCGGGGAACGTTATACTCAACAGAATCAAGAACACCACCTCGTTTTATGTCTTCAACCTGCCTCATGAGACGACCAGCCATACATTATGGAGAAAGTTTGAAAAGATGGGGAAGGTGATGGATGCCTATGTTCCGATCAAAAAGGATAAAACTGGGAACAAATTCGATTTCGTTCGTTTTGAGAAGATGTCTGACCCGGAACTCTTTCTTCAACAGCTTCCTCGTGTTACCATTAATGGAGCGGTTATTGGCATTGAGATTGCAAGATTTGACAGATATGGACAAGAGATCAGGAAGCCTGAAACAGAACACCACAAGCAGCAGGAGCAGTTCAACCATGAACCAGCATACCACCAAGGCCATAACCAACAGCAGCACAAGTTTGGCTCCAGATCCTTTGTGGATGCATTTACTGGCAAGTCACCCCCTAAAAGTGACGTCGAAGTAATCCAAATCGATGAACCCAGTCTAAGGAGATGAATGCATGGCTCGGGGCTTCTCTAGTTGTGGAAACAAAGAAACTACAAGACCTACATGATCTTCGTAGGCTATAAAAGATTGACGGAATCGCGGACCCAGAGCTAAGGTACCTAGGGGGTTAAAAACCCTAGCAACATTCCAATCCAATGAAGACGCCATCCAGTATATGGAGATCAAGAGACAAAACACCCAGGTATTCAAGAACATCTCTATTTGGGTTAATCAGCAAATGAGTTTCGAACGCCTAGCATGGATCCAAGTTTACGGGGTCTCGATAGAACTATGGTCGGCGGCAACGTTCAACATGATTGCTGCAAAGGTGGGCAAAGTTGTATACAGGTCTGATGCGTCACTTAGCGATGGAAACCTGTCAATGGAACGTCTAGCGGTGCTCGTCAAAGAAGGTACCAAAGTTGAGAAAAACCTAATCATTAAGCACTTCAGCATCTGTTACAACATATGGATCCAAGAGATTGAGGGAACCTGGATCCCGAACTACCTGGAGCCCGACTCAGAAACAACCTCCCCCTTGACAACCACCCTGAATACAGTGACCAAACTCCGTCAGGGAAGGATCAACAGCGGTCGGAAAATCTTGGGGAAAACCAACAGTCGGACCTGGGAAAGGCGGGAGTGGAAAAGTCTCCGTCTGGGAAACACCAGCCTCAGACGTGTGAAGAAGACGAGGAGACAGCACCAGTGGTTGAGCAACAATCCCCAGTATCTCCACCCAAGAATCATGATGAGCCGATGGACTTTCCTGCCGACAATGACCCAAGGTTCACCTCTCCAATTCCCTCTCTCAATTGTTTCCTGTTTTCGGCCCAACACCAGGGAACCAGGGCATCAAAAAGAAAACTAAAAGCAAGACGTGGCCATAACCCTAAAAACAGTTGTTGTGAAAAAACCGATACCCCCCCTCCTCCCATGGGAAGAAACGCAAAAGGCAAAGAAACCTATCCCCGTCACCACTTCGAGAAACGACATCCCCAAACCCAGATACGGCTCAATATTGCCCCCATGCAAGCGATGTGAACACTCATAGTGAAGTTGGTGTTACTGTGGGAAATCGGAAAACCCCAGACATGCACCACATGCACCAAAACCCTAACCATGCAGATTCCATGCAGCCTAACCAAGCCGAAGAGGAGAATAACGGTGAGTTTCCTTTTGGCCACCTTTTTGATCTCAATAACCCGCTGACGGAGGAACCTTCGGACGTGACCTTGGTGGATAACACCTTACCAGAATCAGTGACTGCCCCAATCAACCCGGATGAGGTAAATCTCGCACATGAAATCAATAACACAATGATGGTTGGCAATCAGTCGGGTATGTTCGTGAACGCTTTTTTGGATCAAATCATGGGCCTAATAAATGGTGTGGAGCCTCAGACACATAACCAATGAATTTTCTATCGATAAACATTAAGGGCGCTGGCAACCTACACAAAAGTGATTGGATTCGGGATCTTAAGAAGGCTCACAATCTGGACTTTATTGGTGTGCAGGAAACCAAGTTGGAAAATTTCTCAGAAAATGACGCGAATCGATTCTGGGATAATTCAAAATCTACGGCGGTATGGGTTGAATCGGAGGGGCGGTCGGGTGGTCTGTTATCAATATGGGATCCAACTGCATTCTTGGCTTCAAATATCACCAGAAACCGGTCTTTCATCTTGGTAAGCGGTGCTTTGGTTGGAGATCAATCCCCGCTCCATGTTCTAAATATTTATGCACCACAGGGGGAAGTTGAAAAGCGGGCACTATGGCTGGAAATACTATCAATTATTTCTCCGTTAACGGGTTTGTTACTACTTTTAGGGGATTTTAACGTGGTACGCCATCCCGAAGATAGGAAAAACTCGATCTTTAACAACTCTGCAGAGGGGGAATTTAACTCTTTCATACATATCGCTGACCTTCACGAGTACACTCTACAGGGAGGTAAATTCACATACCACTCCGCATCCTTCCCGAACAAATGGAGCCGGATCGATCGAATGCTTGTCAACCATGACTTCTGGAACCGTTGGCCAGACGCCTCCTACCGTGTTCTTCCCAGATTCCTATCGGACCATGCACCGCTGTTGCTTGAAGCGATATCACTAAACTACGGTAAGATTCCCTTCCGCCTTTTCAATTCGTGGCTCAAAATACCCGGGCTAGACGATTTGGTTAAAGACATCAATGGCCAAGTCGCATATGTGGGGGCTCCTGATCTAGTTATAGCCGAGAAACTGAAAGCATATAAGGTGGCTATTAAAAGTTGGATTAGAAACAGAAAAGAAGACATAGATCTGGATATCAACACTCACAAGGAGGCTATATTTAAATTAGAAGAACTTGGGGAGCTTCATGATTGGTCAGTTGAGGAGGAATCGGATTATGTACAGCACAAAAAGAAACTGGAAGAAGTCCTCGACTTAAACAGGATGGATATAAAACAAAAGTCAAGGGCTAAATGGGCATTCTAGGGGGACGAAAACACGGCTTTTTTTCACAGGTACGTCAATAGCAGAATTACCCGAAACAGAATTCACGGTATGTTCATTGGGGGGCAGTGGTGTAATGACCCGAATCAAGTTAAGTTGGAGGTTCTCAATTTTTTCGAAGCCAAGTTTCAAGAACCAATGTCTCAAAGGCCGTCTTTTCAATGCCACAACATTAAGCAACTGTCCAATATCGATAGCCAAGCCTTAATCGAACCCTTTACGATGGAGGAGATTAAAGGTGCGGTTTGGGATTGTAACAGTGATCGTGCCCCCGGACCGGACGGTTTCAACTTCGGTTTTATAAAACACTTTTGGGACCTGCTAAAAGATGACTTCTTCAGGCTCATGTCACATTTCCATTCCACAGACAACATCTCCCACGGGTGTGCTTCCTCTTTCATTGCATTAGTCCCAAAGGTGGACGCCCCATCGGGCCTTGCGGACTATAGGCCAATCAACCTAGTCGGTGTGATCTCCAAAGTTGTCTCCAAGATTTTTTCAATCCGCCTCAAGCGCGTTATTGCCTCGTTGATTTCGGAAGAGCAATTCGCTTTTTTGAGCGACCGTAATATCCTTGACGGGCCCTTGATTACCAATGAGCTCATCGCATGGCTCAAGAAAGTAAAAAAGAAAGCGTTTTTGTTGAAAGTCGACTTCGCCAAAGCCTTCGACACCATTAATTGGGGCTTCATCGATACTATTCTACAACAAATGAATTTTCGTCCGAAATGGAGATGTTGGATTCGGGCCATTCACGATCATCGAGAGTCTCGGTCCTTGTCAACGGCTCACCAACGACCGAATTCTCATACACACGGGGAGTGCGACAGGGAGACCCTCTTTCCCCCTTTTTATTTATTATTGCAATGGAAGCCTTTGCTTCTTTTATTAATTCGGCTTCTAATAACGGTTTAATTAAAGGTATCGCGTTGCCAAACGGGGGTCCTAATCTAACCCACCTAATTTTTGCAGATGATGTACTATTGCTCGGGGAATGGGAGGAAAATTCGCTGGCAAATGTTAGGAGGCTGTTACATTGTTTCTACCTCGTCTCAGGCTTGAAGGTGAATGCAAATAAATCGAGTCTATTCGGATTCGGGGTACCAAATAACGACATCACAAACATGGCGCATAGATTACAATGCATGAAGGGTACACTGCCTTTCATTTATCTTGGAATCAAAGTGGGTGCACGTATGAATGTGGCGGCGAATTGGACGGAAATAATAAACATTTTTGAGAATCGGCTCGCATCTTGGAAGGCGTCCTCATTATCGGTGGGGGGAAGGACCACTTTGATCAAATCTGTACTCGACAGCCTGCCTATCTTTATTTCTCGCTATTCGTGGCTCCAAAAAAGGTCATTGCGAAATTGGAAAAAATTAGGAGGCTATTTTTTTGGGGGGGTTCGATGGAAAAGTCAAAAATGAATTGGGTTGCTTGGAAAAAGATTTGTGCTCCTAAGGCTATGGGAGGACTGGGCCTCGGTTGTCTCCTAAACACAAATATTTCACTCATTACCAAGTGGGCGTGGCGAATGAAGACCGAACCATCAAGACTATGGGTAAAGGTAATTGTAGCCCTACATGCATCTCAAAGATCCGGTTCCTTCCTACCTTTAAACAAAAGTATCCGGGGTACATGGGCTAAAATAGTGGGGTCACAATTACTAAATCTGGAGGGCCCAATTCAGTCAAAAAACTTAATCAAAGCGACGATCGGTGACGGGGCATCTACGGGCTTCTGGACAGACCCGTGGTTGGTAGAGGGGCCCTTAAAATTCGTTTATCCGGACTTGTTTCTCTTGGAGGCCCATAAATCGGTCAAGGTGGCATCTCGCATAAACCTCTCTAATGCAGATCGGCCCATCACGTGGTCATGGACTACACAGCCGGCCTCAGAAATAGAAATGGCCCAACTCGCTGATTTGATGGGGAAACTTACCACCTTCCAAACACATTCGGGCCCAGACAAATGGAAGTGGGCCAATGACAAAAGCGGTATTTTCTCGGTCAAAAACGTTAAGCTACTATCTCCATGCCAGAACTTTGGTCACGAACTACATTCTCCGAAATGGATCCCGAAAAAGGTACACATATTTACTTGGCGAGCGTTTCACGGGGGACTCCCAAGCCGAATGGCACTCACTACTCGTGGCATCCATGTATTGTCCACGGCATGCCCATTTTGTGAAGATTGGGACGAGACTCTCGAGCACACAATTATCCATTGTTACCATGCATCCACTGTTTGGAATGCAATTTCTACTTGGTTGGACATCCCTGCGATTTTTGCTTTCAACATCCAAGACCTCCTATCTATCGAAGACGTGTGTGATAAATCCACGGTAAGAAAAAACATTATCCGGGGTATAATTCAAGTAACTTGCTGGGCACTTTGGTCATCAAGAAACAAACTAATCTTTGAAGGTAAGCGAGCGTCTCCCAAAGAAACCGTTATCATGATCAAAAACCAATCGCATTTGTGGATAAAAAACCGCACAAAAGGATTCGCGAGCACGTGGGAAGCTTGGTCTAGAAGACCGACTGTGGGAGCTACGGGAGGAAGAAGATAATTCGTTACTTGTACTTTCTTTCTAATTGTAATTCGTGTACTCGGTCATAGCTTGGTTGTGTCTAGTCCTCAGGTCCCATTCGGGATTACGACAAAAACACCGCGAAGTGAAAACCGGTGGCGCGGCCTTCGTCGGTGGGGGTTTTTCTCGCACCATCGAATGGTAAAAGATGCGAGTTTTTTCATCCCTTTCGTGATCCTAGCAGTTCGGGCCCTGGGAAGAGTCTCGGGTGTGTAATGAGTAGTATCCCGAGTCTATGTTTCGTGGTCTTTGTAATACTTACATTTGTTTTGGTTGTTGGCATAAGCATCTTGCTTTTGTCTTGTGTTAATGAAATAGCCATTCAAAAAAAAAAAGACACACCTTCATTGCTAAAGACACATGCCCTATCCTGTCACGGTCCATAACGAGTCAATATGGCCGTAACGACAGTCCCATTACGGTCTCAGAATAGGCCACCCCCTGAATTTTTAGGCGGACGTATTGGCCCGTTACGACCGTAATGTTACGGTCAAAATGAGTGTATAGATAGATTTTTCAAGGGGTCTTTAGTAGGAACCCTTCACATATTTAAAAAAGATGACAACAAATGGTATGGAAAACAAATTACCACAAGAGTAGATGGCGGCGAAGGTGGTTGCGTAGCAGCAGAGCCATCACCGCCAAGGTCACAAACGCAAAGAATCCATCACGATTTTGTATTTTAAATTCACTTATCCACCCATAATCCATAAATCTTTTTTTTAAAATAGATAATATTATTTTACTTTTAAATCATCTATGCACCTTATAAAATTTAAACCTACAACCTCTAGAATTGAGATGAAGAGTTTTTACAGCCACACCATGTCCATTAGGGACCCATGGTGCTCCTCATGTCAGATTGTCATCCACTTTTTAAACTCGTCAAATATTGAAGAGTAAATTGTTCGGATGGTTCATATGGTTTGTTACTTTTGCATCTATGTTCACTAACTTTTCAAAATTACCTCTATGCTCCCTATGGTTTCTACCAAATAACACATATGCAACATGTGGTTTTCAACATAGTTGCACTGGTAGTCCATGAACTGGATGTCCGTTAGTTTAAGCCATTAAGTTTGTGTGAAATGACCAAAATATCGTTGTCTTCACAAATAAAAACCGTAATCTCATCCGCATTCCCACCACCACCACCACTACCACACCCTAGCAAATCCGGCGTCCACCACCACCCCCACCGCACCATCACTGCAGCACCACAGCCACTGGTTGACAGTGGAATATTGTGTCAAGGACATCGTTTCACCACTGTGTTGCAATTGTACGGGGTTTCAATTACGCATGTATGACACTCGATTCGAGATAGATCCCAAAAATACGTTGCCTGTTAGCACAAGAACAGAAAGAGAATCGAAAAAGGGAGGGAAACG
>JAOXOA010139877.1:0-10092 GCA_028566315.1 Rudbeckia hirta
AGGCTACCCGTAGTCATAGTTGTCCAACCACTACACGTCATCGCTACCTCATTAAAGTGCATGCCACATCACCATTTCTCTCTCCTCGACTATCAACCACTATCCACCACAAAAGTGGTGTAACCGGATAACTATCCACCACTACCACATCACCCCATTTAAACAATACCAAAAAAAACAACCAAAACCATCTTTGACACTTGGAATTGTTTTATTGGTGGTTGATATTAAATCCCAACCAAAAAAAGTGACTTTTTTGAGAAACCATCGTTGGCTCAATAACGGTGTGAACAATAACGGAGGGCAACGGTCCTTCGAGGGGTGGGGGGTGTTTACCGTAGTCCACGGTGAGGTGGCACCCCCATCATCACCCACCCACTATGACTACATGAAGCTAAGTGATAATGTAAATGCAACTTTGTGGGAATTGTACGAGACTTTTTCTTATGCTGAGAACGGGACAAATTGTGGCCATTGCTGTATGTCAGAAAGTCATCAGAAAATTGGAGGCATGTTTAGCAATGTTGTCAAGCTAGTGTCGCTAGAAAACCTTGAACTTGTGTGTGAAATTTGCCAGTCGCTAAACTGAAGATAGCCACAGTTAAAGTCACCGGGACTGAAAGTAGCCCAAGTGAAATATTGAACTTGCACGGTGGTCCAGAAGAATGTCGCCAAGTGAAAATAGCAAACTTGCGTTTGTAAATGTCGCCAAACTGAAAATCACCAAAGTGAAAGTGATAGTAATCCTTAGAGGGGATTAGGCTCACAAGAATAAAAGAGAGGAAACACTTTGGGACAATTTTCTGATATATTTCTCAAACAAAAATGCAGAATTTAAACATGCAACATGGAGGTGGGGGAGACCCACTCTTCCCTTATTTCATGCACATGACCTACCCACTACTCTTACCACTACATGCATGCAAAAACAAATAAAAGGAAATAACAAAATGGAAATAACAATTCTGGAAATTAATCCTTGAAACGAACTGGGCGATCCACACTTCTCTTGGGCCGGCTGCTTGTTGGGCTGTCCACCAGTTGTTGGGCCTGGCCGGTCGTAACATCTCCTTCCCCCTCGACATTGACGTTGTCCTCAAAGTCCACAAACGATGGAAATTGGTCTTGCAAATCCGTCTTGTTTTCCCATGTTGCTTCTTCGAAGGGCTTTGTGTCCCATTTGACTAGATATTGTGTTTCACCCTTATCATTTAGCCTTGAATCAATGATTAGCTCCGGTAAAAACCCGATATCTTCCGGTGGGTGAGTGTTATCCAATTCGCCGGTCGATGTAGGCATAGGACCATAGCTTTGTTTCAAAAGCGAGACATGGAATACCGGATGAATTTTGGAGTCTTCCGGTAGATCCAACTTGTATGCAACATTTCCAATACGTTCCAAAATCTTATATGGTCCATAGAAACGACGCGAAAGCTTTTGGTTATCACGACTAGCGAGGGACCGTTGACGGTATTTTTGTAGACGAACATAAACAAAATCTCCAACCTCAAATTCCTTCTCCAATCGGCCTTTGTTGGCATGCTTTGTCATCCGTAACTTGGCTGCCTCGATCGAATTCTTCAATGATTGAAGAATACGTTGATGTTCCAGAAGTGAGTCTTCAATCGAAGCCGTTTTTGTTGAGCCCGGAAAAAAATGGTGAATGGAAGTTGGATCACGACCATATAGAGCACGAAACGGAGTCATCTTAATTGCTGAATGAAACGACGTGTTGTACGAGTACTCCGCCAAGTACAAATATTTCTCCCACTTCCTTGGTTGATCGAAAACGAAGGCACGTAAATACATCTCAAGGCCACGGTTCACGACTTCCGTTTGGCCGTCGGTTTGAGGATGGTATGCACTTGAGTGAAGCAATTTAGTGCCAAGTTGTTTGAAAAGTTCTCTCCAAAATGCACTTGTAAATATCTTGTCCCGGTCCGATACAATCGTCTTGGGTAAACCGTGAAGACGATATATTTCCTTCATAAAAATGGATGCTAAGGAAATGGCAGTGAAGCTTGTCGGTAGGGCAATAAAATGAGAAAATTTGGAGAGGCGATCAACGACGACCCAAATTGTGGTCTTCCCTTTTGATAAGGGTAAGCCGGTGATAAAGTCCATGGATATGTCATTCCATGGAAAATCGGGGGTCGGTAGAGGCTGTAAAAGGCCGTAGGGTTTATGAGTGGGAGTTTTGATGGCTTGACAAATGTGACAATTTTTGACGAAGGCCGATACATCTTTCTTTTGTCCCAGCCAAGTGAAGGAAGCGGCTAACCTTTTGTTTGTAGCATTGACCCCGGAATGGCCACCCACAAATGAAGAATGAGCATCTGAAATGAGGCGCGTTCGAAGATCGGAAATGGGTGGAATAAAAAGCTTGCCATGGATGAATACCAAGTTGTCACGCAGCATATGGTTTGGAAAGGTTGAGGGGTTTGACCGAATTTCTTGAACAAAAGTAGTCCCATTTGTGTGCTCTCTGTAATATTTTTTTAACTCTTCCAACCAAGTTGCATTTGGATGAGAAAAAGCAAAAACAGTGGGATTGTCAAGTCGGCTTAAAGCATCGGCAACGGTATTTTCACGACCGGGTTTGAAAAAAATTTCAAAATCGTATCCCATCAGCTTCGTGACCCATTTTTGTTGTTCCGGGGTTTGAATGGTTTGGGTGAGGATATGTTTCAAGGTGTGGTGGTCGGTATAAATGCGAAAACGACGCCCCAATAGGTATTGGCGCCATTTTTTTACCGCTTCGGTGATAGCGTAGAGCTCCTTTGTGTATGCCGATTGAGCCTGCATGGTTTGGCAAAGTTTCTTGCTAAAAAATGCGATCGGTTTGTTGGCTTGGGATAGAACGGCTCCAATAGCGGTACCCGAGGCATCGGTGGTCACATCAAACGGTTGAGAAAAATCAGGTAAGGCGAGGGTGATGAGTTCTTTCATGTGGTCTTTAAGAGTAAGAAATGCTTCTTGTGCGGCAGTGGACCACTTGAACTCTTTGAGCTTCAAGATATCGGTCAAGGGTGAGGCTATATGAGCATAGTTTGGAACGAATCGCCGATAATATCCGGTTAGCCCTAGAAAAGCTCTTAGGGCCGTGAATGATGACGGTTGAGGCCAGGCTTGGATTGCTTCGATTTTATCCGGCTCGGGATCGACACCACGAGAAGATATCCGATGACCGAGAAAGGAGATATCCGGAACACCAAACACACACTTGCTAGCTTTTGCATGGAAATGATTCTGTTGAAGGGTGGTGAGGACAAACCGTAAATGGTTGTAATGGTCGTCTCGAGACGAACTGTACACCAAAATATCGTCGAAAAACACTAGCACAAATTGGCGAAGGACCGGTCGAAACAAGTCATTCATAGCGGCTTGAAAGGTGGACGGTGCGTTCGTTAGCCCGAATGGCATAACCAAAAATTCGTAATGTCCGTCCGTGGTTCTAAAAGCCGTTTTGTGTGTATCTTGTTGTGCGACACGGATTTGATGGTATCCCGAGCGTAAGTCGATCTTAGAAAAGATCGATGCGCCGTGTAGTTCGTCCAACAACTCATCAATTGTGGGTATGGGGAAGCGATCACGAATAGTGACGGCATTCAATGCCCGGTAATCCACACAAAAACGCCAAGAGCCATCCTTTTTTTTGACTAGTAAAACCGGTGAGGAGTACGGGCTTTGGCTCGGTTGAATCACACCCGATTGTAACATTTCCTGAATTAATTGGGTCATGACTTGTTTTTGGAAATGCGGGTAACGATACGGTTTAACATTAACGGGTTTATCGGTAAGGAGGGGAATGTGGTGGTCATGAAAACGGTTTGGAGGTAGGGTTGTGGGTTCTTGGAAAAGTGGTTGGAACATGTCTATCAGAGCTGTGATATGAGGGTCATTAGGGTGGGTCTGTGGTGATGGTGGGTTATCAACGGTTAGGGAATGCAAAGAAGCAATGGTTCCGTGGCGGGCAGAAGAAGACAGCGAACTAACTGAAATTGGTTGTGCCAATGGTTCACCCGATAACGTGTATGACCGGCCTTGGCTGTTGAAGGATAGTTGGGGTACCGAGAAGTCGGCCGTGATAGGCCCCAAGGATGCAAGCCATGAAATGCCAAGAACAACGTCTGCACCTTCGATCGGTAGGACGTAAAAAGAGAGCTGAAACGGTGCGCGTTGGAGTTGCAAACTGACGTCATCGCACCGACTGTTACACTGGATAAATTGACCGTTCCCGACCATAACAGAAAACGGGTGAAGATCGGTCGTTGGTAACTTGAGGGCGGTAACTATTCGGGGTTGAACGATGTTGTGTGTACTCCCACAATCAACGAGGACAGTAACCGGTGTGTTGCCGATGAAGCCGGTGATGCGCAACGTTTTTAAAGATGCAAGACCATAAAACGCGGCGGCCGATAGAGCAAAGTACTGTGATGGCGGTTCTTCGGTGTGAGAAGCATTTGGGTCCGGCATGGGGCTGTCTTCATTGTCGGCTATAAGCAAGAACTGTGGGGGTGAACATTTGTGTCCCGGGTGATACTTTTCCGGGCAACGAAAGCATAATCCCTCCTTTCGACGTTGCATGAGGGCTTCCGGTGACAGTTTCGTAAACGGTAGAGGTTTGGGTGGTGTGGGGAGGAGTGGTGGCAGGGTGGTCGGCGACGGTTTAGGAGGAGGGGAGTTTTTTTCCGATTGCATGGTGGTGGTAGGGGGAGAAGAGTGAGGTGAGGTTGTTAGAGGAGGAATAGGGCTATAGGTAGAAGAAGTGGAGGAGGGTTGGTAGTTGCCACCTTTGTAGGAGTTGGAAAACCGACTTTTCTGAGTGTGAGATAATTTGTCTTCGATGAGCCGGGCCAGCGCACACGCGGAGTGCAGTGAGGTCGGTTTATGGATGGCAATTTCGGCCTGAATCTCGGTTTTGAGACCGGAGATAAAGCAATTTTGTAGAGACTGTTGGGGTAACCCGGTGACCCGGTTGGAAATTTTCTCAAAGGCCGTTTGGTATTCAGAGACGGAGCCGGTTTGTTGGAGTTTAAAAAGGGCGGCTTCGTGGTTGGTATATGTCGACGGGCCAAAACGAAGTTCGACTTCGCGTTTAAAGTCGGTCCAAGTGCCCAAAAGGTCATTATCGGCTTGGTTTTGATACCACGCTAAGGCGTCACCGATAAAATGAAAGGCCGTGAGGGCGACTCGTTCGCCGGGTGGGATATCATAGTAGGTGAAGTAGTTTTCGGCTTGGAAGATCCAGCCTAAGGGATTAGAGCCGTCGAACATAGGGAGGGTGATCTTGGGCTGTCGGGGTTGACGGTTCTGTTGACGGTGGCGTGGGCGTTCGGGGCTAGGTTGGCGGCCATTGTTGTCATTGGTGGAAAGGGTATCGGCCATATCGGCCACTTGATCGACCAAACGAGCAGTGGTGTTCGATTGTTGGTCGAGTTTGGTGTTGAGGTTTGTGGTGGCTTGGAGTAGGGCGGCGAGTTGGGTGTTGATTTCGTTTTGGGAGTTGGAGGAGGCGGAGGCGATAGAGATGAGGCGGTCGAGTTGGTCGGAGATGGTGGGTGGTAGTTCTTCGGTGGAAGAGCTATCCTTTCTTGGCGGCATGATGATGGTGAAAGCGGGGGGATGCGAACGTGAATGAAAGCACCAATGATAGGATCCTTAGAGGGGATCAAGCTCAATAGAATCAAGAGGAAGGAGACCAAAGTTTTGGGACAATTTTCTGGATATATTTCTTCATGCATGCATTACAATAAATAGAAAAACTAAGAGAAATGGTGACCCATGTTCTCCTTATTCCTAGCCATGATCCTAAATGCAAGCTACCACTACCAATTACCACTACATGCTTGATGCTAAAGTAAAGGAACAATTAAAAGAAAATAAAATATGCAAACTAATTAATTAAACTTGGAAACGGGCCGGCTTGACGATGTCTCGTTTTGGTCTTGTGCTTGGGCCGGTGTCAATGTGGGTCTCGGCTGCAACAACTCCTGCCGCCTCAGAAGGGACATCGTCCTCGATGTCAATAAACGAAGGGAATTGCTCGGCTAAGTCTTGCTTGTCCTCCCATGTAGCCTCTTCGAGAGGCTTGCCGTCCCACTTGATCAAATACTTCGTTTTACCTTGATCATCCACCTTGGAATCCACAACAAAATCTGGAAATGAAGCAATTTCAATGTTGTTTTGCAATTCCGTAAGGTCACCTTTTGAATCCGGTAAAGGTCCATAACTTTCCTTTAACAGCGACACATGGAAAACCGGATGAATCTTGGATTCTTGGGGCAACTCCAACTTGTACGCGACCTTACCGATTCTTTCCAAAATTTTGTAAGGACCATAGTAAAGTCGAGAAAGCTTTTGATTCTTGCGAGCTGCAACCGATTGCTGGCGGTACTTTTGCAGGCGAACGTAGACGTACTCTCCAACGTTGAATTCTTTATCCAAGCGACCCTTGTTCGCCTGTTTGATCATTCGAGTTTTGGCTGCCTCAATAGACGACTTTAGAGCTTGCAGAATGCGCTGATGTTCGAGGAGCGAGGACTCGATGGAACCTGTTTTTGTTGACCCTGGAAAAAAGTGATGAATTGAGGTTGGTTCTCGGCCATATAATGCACGAAAAGGCGTCATGCGAATGGCTGAATGGTGGGTGGTGTTGTAAGAATACTCGGCCAAATATAAGAGTTTTTCCCACTTTTTTGGTTGATCGAAAACAAATGCTCGTAGGTACATTTCAAGGCCGCGATTCACAACCTCCGTTTGACCGTCGGTTTGAGGGTGATAGGCACTTGAATGGAGTAACTTGGTTCCAACCTGTTTGAACAATTCCTTCCAAAAAGCACTCGTAAAAACCTTGTCTCGGTCCGACACAATGGTTTTGGGTAAGCCGTGAAGACGATAGATCTCTTTCATGAACAAGGAAGCGAGTGAGACGGCTGTGAAGCTTGTCGGTAACGGGACGAAGTGGGCAAACTTGGATAAACGGTCAACGACGACCCAAATGGCTGTTTTCCCATTCGATGTTGGCAACCCGGTGATAAAATCCATTGAGATGTCGTCCCAAGGAAATTCCGGTGTAGGTAGTGGCTGGAGCAAACCGAAGGGTTTATGGTTCGGGTTTTTTATAGCTTGACAAATGTGGCATTTTTTTACAAACGCGGAAACATCTTTCTTGAGACCAAGCCATGTGAAGGCCGCGGCTAGGCGTTTGGTGGTCGCATTAACCCCTGAGTGACCTCCAACAAAAGACGAGTGGGCCTCCGAAATGAGTCGGGTACGAAGGT
Organism: Rudbeckia hirta; assembly: GCA_028566315.1. NCBI lineage: Eukaryota > Viridiplantae > Streptophyta > Magnoliopsida > Asterales > Asteraceae > Rudbeckia > Rudbeckia hirta. The sequence goes on from JAOXOA010139877.1 coordinate 7,284, forward strand.
CGGAGAGCGGTGGGATAAACAGTTTGTCATTGATAAATACAAGACTGTCACGATATCGATGGTTAGGAAAGGTATCGGGATTGTCTTGAATTTCGGTGACAAATTGAGAACCGGTTGGGTTGGAACGATAGTAGTCATGAAGTTCTTGCAACCAAGTGGCTTGAGGGGAAGAAAAGGCCATGAACGATGGGTTATTAACCCGGCTTAAAGCGTCGGCAACCGTGTTTTCGCGCCCGGGTTTGAAAAAAATTTCAAAGTCATAGCCCATGAGTTTTGTGACCCATTTTTGTTGCTCGGGGGTTTGAATGGTTTGGGTAAGGATATGTTTGAGGGTGTGGTGATCGGTGTAGATGCGAAAACGACGACCTAAAAGGTATTGGCGCCACTTTTTAACCGCTTCCGTAATCGCATAAAGCTCTTTGGTGTAGGTCGATTGTGATTGCATGGTAGGGCAAAGCTTTTTGCTGAAAAAGGCGATGGGTTTATTTTCTTGGGAAAGGACGGCGCCAATAGCGGTTCCGGACGCATCGGTGGTAACATCGAAAGGTTGTTTAAAATCTGGAAGGGACAAGGTAATGAGATTGAGCATGTGCGACTTAAGGGCCGAGAAGGCTTGCTGAGCCGAAGGTGACCATTTGAACTCTTTGAGTTTCAATATGTCCGTTAAAGGTGTAGCAACACGTGCGTAACCCGGAACGAACCTTCGGTAGTAACCTGTCAAACCTAAAAAAGCACGAAGGGTGGTGAAAGAATTCGGTTCTGGCCAAGATTGTATGGTTTGGATCTTTTCGGGCTCCGGTTTGACTCCCTCGTGAGATATACGATGACCCAAGAAAGCGATTTCGGAAACACCAAAAACGCATTTCGAAGACTTCGCATGGAATTGGTTTTGTTGGAGGGTGTTCAAGACAAATTGTAGGTGGTGATAATGTTCGTCTCGGTTTTGACTATATACTAGGATATCGTCAAAAAAAACGAGTACAAACTGGCGAAGGACGGGTCGAAAAAGGTCATTCATGGCTGATTGGAAGGTCGACGGGGCATTTGTCAAGCCGAAGGGCATGACAAGGAATTCATAGTGACCGTCGGTGGTTCGAAAAGCGGTTTTGTGGGTGTCTTCTTGTGCCACACGAATTTGATGGTAACCGGAACGGAGGTCTATTTTGGAAAAAATAGTGGCACCGTGTAACTCATCAAGTAGTTCGTCAATTGTGGGTATGGGAAAACGGTCGCGGATGGTGGCGGCGTTTAACGCTCGGTAGTCGACACAAAAGCGCCATGAACCGTCCTTTTTTTTGACTAACAAAACTGGGGAGGAAAACGGGCTTTGGCTAGGACGAATGACACCACTTTGCAGCATGTCTTGGATAAGTTGGGTCATGATTTGTTTTTGATAATGAGGGTATCGGTAGGGTTTTACGTTGACCGGTTGATTGGTGAGGAGTGGGATATGATGATCATGAAAACGGGGAGGCGGTAGGGTTTTTGGTTCGCTGAACAGGGGCTGAAACATCTCGATAAGGGCTGTGATGTGGGGGTCGTTTGGCTGCGGCTGTGGTAGGTCAGTTTGTGGTGGCGATAAGGTGATAGAATGGATAGCGGCTACCGAGTCATGACGTATAAGGGATGAAACGGAACTTGGGGAAATCGGCTGGGCTAGGGGCTCGCCTGTGAGTGTGAAGTTGTAACCTTCACGTTGGAACGAAATCTGCGGGACGGAGAAATCGGCTGAAATGACTCCTAACGAAGCGAGCCATGAAATTCCGAGGACAACATCAGCACCTTCGATGGGTAGGACATAAAAGGAAACATTGAAAGGTGCACGCTGAAGTTGTAGGGCGACATCTTGACAAAGCCCGCTGCAATGAATAAACTGTCCATTTCCAACCATAACTGAGAACGGCGGCAGGTCGGTGATCGGCAGGTTGAGTAGCGAAACGATCCGTGGTTGGACTATGTTATGCGTACTACCGCAATCCACCAAAACTGTAACCGGAGTCGACTGGATGAAGCCGGTAATACGTAGGGTTTTGATGGATGTAATACCATAAAATGCCGCTGGGGACAGTGAAAAAAATTGTGAATCGTTTTGATCGGCAACGGCTGAGTGTGGTTCGGTTATAGCTGGAGTGTCTTCGTTGTCGGCTATCAAAAGAAACTGGGGTGGAGAACATTTGTGACCGGGGTGATACTTTTCCGGGCAACGGAAGCATAATCCTTCCTTCCGACGTTGCATGAGAGCTTCCGGTGACAATTTTGTAAATGGCAGAGGTTTGGGCGGTGTGGGGAGGAGTGGTGGTAGGGTGGTCGGCGACGGTTTGGGAGGAGGGGAGTTTTTTTCCGAATGCATGGTGGTGGTGGGGGGAGAAGAGTGAGGTGGGGTTGTTAGAGGAGGAATAGGGCTATAGGAAGAAGAAGTGGAGGAGGGTTGGTAGTTGCCACCTTTGTAGGAGTTGGAAAACCGACTTTTCTGAGTGTGAGATAGTTTGTCTTCGATGAGCCGGGCCAGCGCACACGCTGAATGCAGTGAGGTCGGTTTATGGATGGCGATTTCGGCCTGAATCTCGGTTTTGAGACCCGAGATAAAGCAATTTTGTAGCGACTGTTGGGGTAACCCGGTGACCCGGTTAGAAATCTTCTCAAAGGCCGTTTGGTATTCGGAGACGGAGCCGGTTTGTTGGAGTTTAAAAAGAGCGGCTTCGTGGTTGGTATATGTCGATGGGCCAAAACGGAGTTCGACTTCGCGTTTAAAGTCGGTCCAAGTGCCCAAAAGGTCATTATCGGCTTGGTTTTGATACCACGCTAAGGC
>JAOXOA010140899.1:0-10079 GCA_028566315.1 Rudbeckia hirta
TATTTACCTCGTGTTGTTCTAGCGTGTTTCGATCTACTTGAGGATTCCGCACTCAAGTTAGATTTCGTGTTTCTCGTGTTCGTTGAAGGTCCAAACAAAATCATTTCTGCAATGCTTATAAAGCTTGACACTTTCATCTGAATGCTTGGATGTCAACTGCTGAAAGTTTGGTTATTGACATTTCCCAAATTGTTGTGTTTTAGAGCATGTAAAGGAAACTGCTAAAGCAAACTAAACTGATGTATAAGATAAAGATGAGAATCTGCTATGTTCAAACTGTTGTGTTTAGAGAGTTACACCCAAATTGCTATAATTAATGTTACTATTAACTCAACAGTTTCACCCAGCAGAAATTACCTCAGTAAATAACTTTATCCAAGGTAACTATAACCTATAAATACCCTTCAAGATTGTCACTTTATCTTTTCGCTGTATCATATCTCTTTCATCTTACACGAATGCTCTCTCAAAGGCGATCAAACCCTAACTAGAGATGAGCAACGGAAGCGGGTACCTGGTACCGGAACCGCCGTTTCCAGAACCGGTGTAGGCCGTCCCGGTTCCAAAAATTTAAGAACTGTCGGTTCTGGTTCCTAATCTTTTAGAACCGTTACCCACTGGGTACCAGCCGGTACAGGTTCTGGGTACCCGGTAACCAGTGGGTTATATATTATATAACTATTTTATATATTCTTTTTTTCATTGAAATGGACTGTCTATTAACTCATTTAAGTCCATACAAAAACCAAAAAATAAGAATTAGGTTCACACTTGACTAATTTCTTATGAACTTTTGTTGCTATTGTATTGTGGTTACATTGTAACATGGTATTTTTGTATTTTTATTATTCGACTGTAATTTGATATTTTATTTTGGTTGGCAAAACTTTTAGTAGTTATGCGTTTAGTTTAATTGTTTTAACGGCTTGTTTCTTAATTGTTTTAACGGTTTGTTTCTGGTTTCATATGATCGTTATAGAAGCTGTTTTTTAATTTTTTTTACATAAAAACTTGCGTTTTAAACAAATTTAAAAACAACAAATTAATTGTAAGCGGTACCCGATACCGGAACCGGCGGTTCCGATTCCGGTTCCGAAAATTAAAGAACCGCCTTCAGCGATTCCGGTTCCAGTTCCGGTTCTAAAAGCCAAGGAACCGCCGTTTCCGGTTCCAGTAAAATAAGACGGATACCTAGCTATGCTCGTCCTTAATCTTGATGAGGTAGCTTTAGAACTCCATAGTCCCCACCCATATGGTGGAGTGACATTCGTGAGGTGAGATAAGGCTTAGGGACCATGAGGTCCTGAGTTTCAATCTCACAAGAGGGGGCTTTCCCATATTATTGGGTTTCCTCCTGAATTCGTGCTTCGTGGATGGATATGATCGGATGGTTCCACTGGTTGGTCCGTCAGTGATCCCAATTTGCCGTTCAAAAAAAAATAGATGCATCTTCTAGATAGAATGTTAATATACACCAAACATGTGAATATAAATGTATTTTTAAAACTAAAATAAATTCATAAATTATAACTATCCGCACTCCATCAGTTATAGAATTATAGAAATAATTGCATATGAAGGTTTTTCTTTGTATGTGGCACTCAATGTAGAATGACAAGGTATGCTATTTTTTTTAACTTTATGTTTCTTTTTTTCTTATAATCATTAAAATAAATTAACACCTATCTCTTATCAATATTAAATAAATTTTGCTAAATTATATTATAAACAATCAAAGATTTTGGTGATTTAAGTTTTTAATAAAACTTGGTAATAGTATGTAACATGTATTTGTGAAATATTGCCATGTCAATCTTTTAATTTAAAAATAAATGGAATATGTTATAGTCATATAAGGTATTCTTAAAAAAATAAATTTGAATTTAACAAATTAATGTATGTGAGAAATTTATGACTTAGTTCGAGGCCAGTAAAGTATCTTTGTTATTGCTGAGGGCATGAGTTTGATTCCAAGTCATAAGAGATGGTTTGCAGATTTATTCTGTTTCCCGCCCGGTCGAACCAATGTGGATTGTCAATGGATAGAAATTAAGCGTCATTCAGTTGTTTAATAATAATAATAAAAACAAAGGAATGCAAGTTATCGATTTTAAAAAATGTTAATTAACATAGTCGGGATTTTAAATTTTAAACGAATAGAATAGATATCTTATTTTGATGGATTATTAACTTATCACAATTATTATTATTATTATTGAGAAGTTATTGGTTGATGTGAAGGGTCTAGTTAATTGACACATATGCAAACCAAAATCTTGTTTTATAGTATTATTATTATTATTGAGAAGTTTTTGGTTGATGTGAAGGCTCTAGTTAATTGACACATATGCAAACCAAAATCGTGTTTTATATATATTAATAGATTTTATAAAACTAATTGGATTTATAAAACAATGATTGGACAACCATTAACCTCGTCAAGACAGTTTCAAGAATCCATTAAAACCTTGAAACCGAAACCTAATATCCATACTAGGTCTAATGCCTTTAATGGCGATTGTAACCACCGTGAACTTTTAATGGTGATTGTAACCTCCGGTTTTGATCTCTATAAACTGAATCTGGGGGACGGGGGAAAAAGGACTGGTAACCTGAGAGCAATTGCATCCTTTCTCCATTACCTTCTATCTGTTCTTCATGTTCATCCACCGTGAACTTTTAGGGCTGTTGGTTTAGGTATTCGGATTTACGTGTAATTTGGAGTTCTAACCAAACAACCCCTTAGTCTTTATTTTAATCTTGTTATATGAAATGTGCAGATTCGATTTCAAATTTTACAAAATGGCGAGAAGGATACGAGTTAAAATTACGTTTGAAGATCCTTCGCTGTTGACTCGAGTTCAACAACAAAGAGGATTTCACACTTCGTGGAAAGTAATTGACATGGACCGCAACCGGTCTATATATGACTTATGCCGTGAATTAATTCAAGAACATGGGCTGGAAACGTCTTGCCCAAATGGCATCGGACTCTTTGTAAGCATTCACCTCGATCGATATTTAATGTTTTTAGTAAAGATATAATTACACATTTTACTTGCTTTTCAAGATTCATGTAACGTTTTCAAAATCGGACCGGACACTAAACCAGAAGACTTTAAAAAAATATGTAATTAAGTAAACGATTTATATAATTGAAGTAAATAAATAACACATAGTTGGCTTTAAAAATAACATACAGCTGGCTTTAATAGGCTTGAGGTTTTTTTTAAGTTCATGATCATCTCTTTTCTTGCACGAACCAACTGTCGCACTACCAGCAGCGATGCTGCACAGAAAAAAAAACAAACACCCAGATGAGCTGGCCCTTCACGTTGCACACGATCAGGCCATAGCCAGCCGTGGCAGAGCTCGGGGTTGTGGAGCAACACGTGGTCGTGGAACTGGTATAATACTGATGATGCTCAGGCCGTCAGGCGAACGTGGCAGAAAATGAAGAAGTAAGAACAAACCATGAAGCGGAAGGTAGGAGTAGTAACACCAGCTGCATATATAGTAAGAAAGGTCATTCGAATAAAATAAGAGCATCCGATGAGGCGGAGTAGCAGATTACATGTGGGGCGTACAAGGGTCGGGTGGTTTCGGAGCAGGACCCAAAACAAACAACTTAGAAGGGAAGCACAGGCGGCTCCGAGGAATATCGGGCCCATAGCGTAATTTTTTTTTGGGTCCCTAGGCCTCATAAAAATGGGCCAAAAAATATGAAAAAAATAGGGCAAAATTATAATAAATGGGCAAAAATGCATTAAAAAGTACAAAAAATGCATTAAAAAGGGCCCTTGGGACGGTAGGCACGCAGCGGCGGCGGTTCTCGCGACCCGTTCGAGCCTCCCATGGAGGGAAGTGGTCTGTGTCTCAGGCTATGATGGATGTAACATATGAACTACCGTACCAACTAGGTTTCTGTTCAAACGTGTAACCTAAATTTGCTTGACAAATGCATGATGTGCGTTATGCAAGGCACCAGTGGTATTCCACTAAGCTGCACTATATCAGTCAACATCAAAGTGTTGTATGTTGTCATTGCAACGTGTTAATATTTTGTGCGCTGATTTGAACATTGGCAATGGTTGCGATACTAGTTTCCAACATCTCGATGGTAGTAAATTCCTTTGGAGCAATAGCAACACTCAAATGAACTCCTTAGTAATTTTGATAGAAACACCAGTACTGATTTCCAAACCTGAGTGAACCTCCTCGCGTGTGGCGCAAATGTGCTCCGATACATAGCCAACTTCCTTGTTCAACAACATTTTACCTTGGCCAATTGGATTTTCATCAGAGTTGGATCTGGCATCAGCAAATAACAACGATCTAGAATTAGAACCGGAATTCCAAGAAGGATCTACCGAATTTCCTTGGCCAATCAAATTGCCTTTAAGTTTTGATCTTATTTTCGCAAATTGTGCAAGGGAAGACAGAGATCGAGAATGAGTACCTGAGGAACGACCCTTGATGGTGGAACTACCAACATTTAATATAGAAATTGAGTCGTCCTGACGGTCAATTGAAGATGTAAGTGGAAATGGAGATCTGGAATCGAAACTTGACTCATCACTTTTCAACATTAAATGCCCATGGTTAGTCGAGCATTCTTTAGATCCGAAGATGATCGCCTCCAGATGAGTTATTCGAGACGGAGGTGGAGATAGAGAACCGGAGGAGTGATCTGGAAGAGGTGGCAGAGATCCGGAACACGAAGAGTCAACCGCAAAACTAGAACTCAAATCCGTCGCACTTGACAATGTAACCGGAGATGACGAACTGTAATCGAAACTCGGATACTGTCATTTAGTCCAAGCCAAAAAAAATTTCTGGAATTCACTTTGTTCCACTCGAACGGCCACGAAGGATTTTAACGTAGACTGTATGTCGGACCAATGATAGAATCAACAAAAGCAAGAAACAATATTTGAAAATTAAAAGAAACCAGGAGTGATTATATTTCAATATTCAAAGCTTCAACAAAATTACAAGATAAATCGAGATTAACTCGGACAAAGGTTGACCCTCTCTCTATATTCAATGGTAAGAGCCAATAGGAATTCTATTCTTTTCGACTACTCGAGACTTATCCCTTGATATGTTCTGACTGGGATACCCATCAGAACTCAAGTTGCATAAAACTTTATTTTGGTGGAGTCTGTTTTGCTCGAGTCTATTTTGGTGGTATAAATTTTTATTTTTGACTGATTGACTCTCAAATTAATCCTTTACTGACTTCGAATAATAGACTGAATATAACCAAAATTCCTGAAATTAAGTCACATCCCAGCTTATTTGCTAAATACTACTAACGCTCGCCTTCTTTGTGTTAATTGATAGTCAACTAAGAATATATCTCTTGCAGATGGAATCATTTGTTTTGCCACCTTACGAATCCATCGACGTTCTACGCGACAATGATGATGTCCGGTATGCCTTTGCACTATTATACTTGAAAAAATATGTAATTAACTGTTTTTTTAACATAAAGATAAAAGACTTAATTAACTGTTCTTTTTAAACATGTGTTCAGCGTGAAAAAGATTTCCGGAATGGAAGCTGGACCTTCCGGGTAAGTCTTATAGTAATCTGACAGCTGACATTTTGGTCAAGATAGGTTTAGTATCAAGAATCTGAAAGCTTGGTTTAAAAGATCTATGGGTGCTTAATAGGTCGTGTTGTTAGTTGGCCGGGTTGATCCGACCCGAACCCGAAAAATTTACTCGAACCTGAACATGACATGAATCCGAAAAAATTTCAAACTCACAGACACGAACACGACCCGAATTTTTGCCGGTCGACACAAACACGACCCGTTCGACTCAATGTCTTTAATTTTTTAACATAATCTACTTTAAACTCACAAAATTATACTTTAAATATATCATCAAAATCAAAATTTTCACATAATACATTCTAAAATAGTTTTTTTGAACTAGTAACAAAGTATATATTATAAATAAACTAGTACTAAAAGCTTAAATACTAATATATGTATACAAACGGGTCGACCTGCTAACCCGACGGGTTCGACTCGAACACAACCCGAAAATCTATTTGTGTCAGCGGGTTCGACCCGAACACGATTAGGCTCAAGACAAACTTGCAAATTTCGTGTTCGATTCGTATCCTTTAATATCCGGTTTTTGAACTAGGGTTAAAATGTCTCATATATGGGGATTTTGCACTATTGTTCTTGAAAAACATGTAATTAACTGGTTTTTTCAAGTCTTGACAATATTATGACTTTTTTTTTACAGTTCAAGAAAAAGACCCAGGGAGGCTGGACTGGAGGATGATTGGGATGACAACTGGTGGCGGCTATTGTGACACCCCGCACCTTTGGGCTAACGTCGTTAGACCCTTCCGTTAGTTCCGTTAGCAAACGTTTGCTTGCACGTGTACATGCACACACGTGTCCGATTTTATACATTGGTGACAAACTAAATGACCTAATTATATGATTACTTTTATGGTTTATGTGAATCTATGTGTTATGTGATTTTATGTGACAAGTACGTGATACGTATAACCCGTGCGAATGAATCAAACATTCTACGAAAACGACCAACCCAACGGATTAAATTACTGATCTGGTATGTTTACTAAATAAAACAATTAATTTAATAATAATTAAATTAATGTAAATATGTTATTTGAAACCTAATATAATTATTGAATAAAATTAAAAGCTTTCACATCAGTTACTTTGCGTTATTCAAATGAGAGATTTAATCATCTCTTATCTCTTCCCACCAAGTCCACAAAACCGATTGCTATTAAACAAACTATCATCCCTCTTGTTCGACCGGCCAAAATGAGTGAAACCCTACGTCTTGATATATATACATCGTAGCCGCTACATAGACACCCGAAAAATAAATCCATCATTAGTAAGTACCCTTCTGCGATCGTAACCCTACCCCAACCCTTTAGCCGATTGCACCATACCGATTCCTATCTTGATCGAATCCCATGATATGCCAAGACTAGGAATCGGATACGGGTCGATGTTGTTCCATGGTTTGTATCGGCTAAGAACCTCCCTACAATCCCGCCACCAGTCTCTAGTCGATCCCTCTAGATCGTCAACAGCCACAACCAATCACCAACACCATGTTGCCATTGCCACCACCACTCCTGATTTGTAGGAACCGGCCGAAGAAAAGTCACAAAGAAACACCACTAGGCTGTTCAATATAACAACCGGCCGACCACCACAGATTGCCTCTCTTCGACTCGTAGCAACCTTCCAGCCTTGACTAAGACAACAAACTGTATACGATTAACCAGCCAAGAACCATTCTTCATTCTGTTTGATCGAGTCTCCCGACCCCAGAATATGCATCGTGTTCAGACCTGTTGCAGCCGAGGATCAAGAAGAAGTCAAATGACTTTCAGCCGTGTTCTTGTGAACCCAGAACCGGGTCCGTTCTCGTGCCGAGATCAAGGTAGAAACAGATTCTTGTGAACTTGTTATGTAAATTTTGATCCGATTAACCCTACATCCATCCGACCAACATTGAACATAGGGTTCTCGAGTGATGATACTTTGTAACCGATCGCATAGGGGGCTACATGAAAAGTTATATATAACCGATCCTCCATGAATCCTTAATCATAAAATGTGTGAGTCAAGATTTAATGTGAATATATATGTGTTCTTGCTTCGGTAACTTATTTGAATACATGATCATTAGTGGTCATTGTATGCATGAGAATGGGTTGGTTCATGGGTTGGGCTACGAGGATTTTAAGTGGATGATGTTGATGTGCTATAGGATGTTTAGTAGTATGTGCTATATGAACTTTAATGTATAGAAGAACTAAGTCTTGTTGGAGGATCATTAGATCAATGGATATAAAGTTGAAACTAAATTTTGCATTGTTTGGGTTATAAGACGGAGTCGATGGTATGAAACCGTATGCATGAATTTGAAACTTGATTTGTCACTAATATGTGGTGGTTGAACATTTTCACTAAAACATGATACTTAAATAGGTTTAGGTATCACCTCAAATACATATGAACTGGATTAAGGTGTCGCAAACGTTCTGCATGATATCACTACTAGAAAATGAAGTTTTTTCCCACAGCAAATTCTGTGGCAAATAAGCAATATTGACAGATTTCTCACAAAAATGGTTTGTGTGAATAAAGCTTGTGAGAAATGCATTTTGTGACAGTTTTCCCACAATAATTGTGACAGATATCCCACAAAAAAACTTGTGGGAAAATTTCTCACAGAATTCCCACAAAACTTTTTACAAGTTTTTCCGACACTATTGCCACAAATTTGTTACAAATTTTGTGACAAAATTCTCACAGAATGTAATTATTAAAAATCAATAATTGTTGTAAATATTATGAAAAATTTCTCACAGAAACTAACTTTTTATGTTAAATTTCCACAAAATTCCAACCATTTTAAAAATCATGTGCTACATTGCCATAATAGATAAAAATATGTTAAAAAATCAGCAAAATGTAAAAAAATTTCCATAAAGGATCCCAAAAAACATGTTTCGAAACATCTAATAAAAACAACAGAACATACAATCTTCACAAACGAACATAATCTAAAACTATTTTTTTTACTTTTTCAAGAGTTGTTTAATCATGTCTTCCATATGCTTTTTCCATCGGTTATTTTCTTCTCGCTCTTGTTCCCGCTCTTGTTCAACTTGTTCTAGACGGGCTTCTATTTTGCGCCGGGATTCACGTTCTTTTTCTAGTTCTTCTTGAACGTTTTTGGACTAAAAATTATCAAAAGATACATGATTAATACATATTAACCATTTGCTAATGTTATCGACTATGATCAGGACTACCAATAAAACATATAGTTGATTACATAAAACAATAAGAAAAACCCCACTAACATCCCACCCGACCCATTTGACCGATAAAAAAAAACTACTCAGTTGAATCACCAAATACTTGCAAAATAATAGTAGCGATACCTCATGCAGCTGTTGGGTATCACCGTATGACATGCAAGTTGTAAGAGTTGGCTTTCCGGTCACTACAAAATGCGGATCAGAAGATCCTGCGCCGAACAATTGGCGACCCCGACACTTGGGATGCAGAGCCTCCCACACGGTCATATCATCGCAATCTATGTTCCCATTCACCTTTTCAAGTTGTTGTGTGTATGAGACCTACAATTTATCAAAACAAAGTTTTAAATAATAATTTTATGAAGTTTGATGCCACAATATTAAATATATGAGAGCTTACGTATGAACGTCTTGAACGATCATTAATAAACTTTAACTTATCAAATTCCTTTGCGTTGATTTCTCCATCTGCCAATCTCTTTTTACATTCCTTGGTGGCATGCGTATCAAAGAATACTTCTGAGAATCCAACCTTTTTACCTTTTTTTCTTTTCCTACAACACATCATATATATAAGATCCAGTGAGAGACACTACTAGATTGAAACTTTCTTGAATAAGGGTATTACAGTCTTTTTGGACAAGGGTATTACAGATCCACTTGATTGAAACTTTTTGAAGTGGCCAATTTTCAGGTCCAAGAAATGATTGAAAATTAAGGTCTAACTATATGTGCACAAGGGTATTACAGTCAAATCATAGTAATTATAGTCATATGCATATATAGTGTAACGGGTCCTCTAATATGACTCATTAAAGTCAATAATTGTTTGAGTCAATTATAGTCATATGCATATATAGTGTAACAGTTTATAGTCATTCTTAGTTTCTTTGACTTCATATCTTGGTCAATTAAAGTCAATTATATGATTACAGTTCATAGCCATATTTTAGTGAATTATACACTTTCGTATTTAACAAAACTATATGCTATTACTAGATCATTCAAACTGTTACTATATAATTCACTGTCATAATTCAACACACATATTTCAAAGTCAATTAAATGCCATATTTTAGTGAATTATACAATGTCATATTTCAAACTGTTACTAGATAATTCAACAATTGACCAATGAATGACCATTTTGATTCAATCCCTAATTCAACAATTTTCTTCTTTCCAGTAATGTATCTGTGATTCTGTGGTATGTCAAAAGCATGTTCAAACTT
>JAOXOA010141936.1:0-14289 GCA_028566315.1 Rudbeckia hirta
CGCTTGTAGCTTCAGTAAGTCTATCTTATGTTTAGCATAACAATTTCGTTTCCATTTTCACCCATGTTATAGAAAGTGTGTATAAGATAGATACATATAGAGTCTGAATAACACTTTTTTTCAAATCTAAACTATGCACCAATGTATTAACTTTTTTTACTTTGTGGTCTATGATGAAGGATTGCCATCTCTTATCGGGGTGAAGTTTCCTTTCTTGCATACGTTAGTCATTCTTTTCAAGTATGTATGTATAATCTGTTGTGTATGATTGTTTTAATTTTCTACTTTCACAATTTTTTTCGTGCATAGTTTGCTTGAGTTTTGTATGTGTTGTAACTAGAGGCATTCCCGGTGTTGATCTATTTAAGGTGTCTTGAATATGTTTATCTAGTAGAATACACTTAAGAAAGTGTGTGTATATAAGTTGGTTCGATTATGGATCTTTTTTTTACAATCAAGTACCAATCTTGATCATACTTGATGTTACCGACGAGAGATTTCAATCAGAAAGGATTATTTGAAAGCTCCATCGGATAGACGAATCCATTGTTAGATTTGTATTCATTGTAAGAGAGAAGGAGGACACAATATGTACAACATATGGTATTGATTGCTAAGGAATTGGGATTTAACTGATGGCGATCTTAGGGCTGGTGCCCTCTTTCGTTTAGGGCTGGCAATTTCAGACACGGACACGAAAACACGACACGAAATGACACGATCTTAACAGGTTTCGTGTCTGGCCTTAACAGGTTTTGTGTCTTAAACAGGTCGACACGATAAGACATGCTAATTTTCATGTCTTAACAGGCTAAAACCTATTAACATGTTAAGGACATGTTAAGACATGTTAAATAATTAATTATTAAATAATAAATAAAATAATAACTTTGAAGGCTTGAACTTGGAGCGCATATATCATTATGTTTTCAACTTTCCTTCTCTATATCGTTTCAACTTTCTAAGAAAAACCATAGTGTCTTCCTTTCTTCACTCACGACTCACGCCGGTCGATCTGAGCTCCCTTCTTCACTTACAAAACCTGCAGTACAGAGAATGCCGCCGTCGACACTCACGTGTTTCTTCCTTTCTTCACTCATGAGTCACGCCGATCTCTCCTCCGAGGTTCACCGATCGCCCGTCAAAGAAAGTTTCGCCATTGACGTGTTGGGTTTAGGATTTTCGTGTCTTAACAGGTCGTTATCGTGTAACCTGTTTATTATTCGTGTCGTATTCGTGTTTGAAAAAATTAACACGATAAGATTTCGTGTCGTGTTCGTGTTTACATGTTTCGTATTCGTATCTTAACAGGTCGTGTCTGACACGATATGCCAGCCCTACTTTCGTTCGTCCTCTCCTGCCGTTACAATCCCCCTTTCCACAATTTCCTTGATTCCTTTATACGATTGCTCTTGTGGGCCGTTTAGATCCAAGCCTCTCTAAACAATTAAGGGTTTTTTTTATGTTTCATTTTAATATACAAGCAGCCCATATATATTTGATGTCCAAGTAATTGCCGTTCCATTTGTGTATGGGTTACAGCCCATCAAGCCTTATTGTCCAAATTCCAATCAATTGCATCTCACATTTTGATGGTCATTTGCATCTTCCATTGGATTACATGTCACTCCATAGTTACCCAACATTAATTATATGACAATTTATATTAATCAAAGTTAATTGACTAATTTAAATCTTGTTATTATGATCAACTTTGCTTGGGTTATGGTCATTCGTCTCTCGTTTTAGATCTCAATGCATCACTTAAAATTATATGTAACCTAGCTCCTCCACTCTGAACCATCACGACCTCTAATTTGAGCCCGTACTCACTTGAACCTACAAAATATAAAATATCACAAATTAAATAGTGTCAGTTCAAATTTAGTAACGACTAATTTTTGGCTTGTTTTTTCACTTTTAGCCACGAATGGTAAAAATATAATATACAAGATAAATATACAACCTACTACTATTTGGACTCTAACAGACACTAAATTTATATAAAAATAACACTTTTACAACGAGATTTGACCGCTCATCAACTGGTTCATTTGTGTATTCGATTTTTAACTAGTTGCGTGTATGAAGGGGGATGGTGGAACACCAAATTCGATTGATCACATTAGCAAAATGCAAGACGTTGTTCTTGTTATGATCCTACCAAAATATGCCTATAAAAGATGAGGTGGTCACAAGCAGTCTCTCCACAAGATGGAGGTACCTATGGCGTAATTTGATCCGATTGAACTTTGACGGTAGTGAAAACTATTTGAATGCCCGTCTAGTGGACGGCTTGTATACCGCGTGAAATGGTGACAAAACATTTTTTTAAACTTTATATTTCACTTTTGAGTTATTTGTCTATGTGTCCATGTATCTTAAAATAGAACGCTAGAAGAATACGAATGAGATAATTACTTTTTATTTTGTTAATAAACCATATATACCCGAACATGTTTGCAGGTAAAATATATAAACGGATATAAAAAGTAAAAGTACTGCAGAATATAACGTAACCTGAACGAACGTAGAGTAACACAATGTTAAATGTCAGCGTCAACATGATAGAAAACATAAAACATTAATCCTTCATTTAAAACGGGATTTTTTTTACTCGGGAAAACGTTTTGGCTTCCAAAGTGCTCTTCTAGGTCGTACGCCAAATGACAACACTATTATTTTATTTACCTTCTACGCAACTAACTTGCGCTAAAAATATTTTTCAAATGTATATTGTGATTACAAAATAATTGAGAAAACAATATTGCGTGTTAATTCTTCCACAGTTGTAGTCGTCATCAAGGGCGGAGTTACATATAAGTAGGGCTAGCGTCCGCTGCCCCTCAACTCGCACCGCGTAGTGGAATCATCATACGTCCGTAGTGGAATTTTTTTACGTTTTATGTATAACGTTACCCCATAAACGATTTTTCCGCAGAACATTACCCCTGGCCTTTGGGTCTAGATCGGCCACCATTGGTCATCATTCAAAGTATCAATTGTACAAAGTCATACAAAGCTCCAGGGGCGGCCCATGGGCCAGTTTAGCCAAGCAAAGGCCTAGGGCCCCCAACTGAAAATTCATTTTATATTGGGTATATTGCGTTTTGGGCTTAAAAAAGAGATTGGGCTGGTAAATAGAATCAGGTAGTTGGCCTTGCTTGAATGGAAGAGGCGGGAATCAAGTAAAAACCCACCGCCTCTTTTTGACAGAACCTCATCAATGATAAAAACAAACTAAAACCAATAAAGAGGTTCTATTGAATACGGCACCTGTAACTTCGACGGAACCGAAGAGTCGATGTCGAAAGTAGGGGAAGAAGTTTTTTGCAAAATCCATTAACCTTGTTTCAGTATATCAAGATTAGGATACCGCAGAGACGATTTATGATGATTTCTCCTCGCCGATTGTAAGTTTAGGTTTTTGAATTCTTGTGTACGGAAGTATATATTAATACTGTTGTTGCAGATGTGTATTTATAATTAAAATGTGTTTGTCTATGGTGAATATGTATTGGACGAAATGAAATGCACAGTTCAATTTTCTTAGTTTTGGAAAACTGTGTGAACAATAAAGTGTGGTGATGAAAGTGCAATTGTTATGTAAATATGTGTGGTTTGTGTATGCAAAACTGTTATCTACATGTAAAAATACATCTTTTGTATGGAAGCATATTAATATTGTTGTTGCAATATGTGTAATTACTAAATTTTATGTGAAACAGATCGATAGAAACATTTGAAGCAGATCAATAACAATTTATCTTGTATCTGTGCAGTACTGCAGTTTTTGCTGGTTTGAAACTTGGAAGTGGTCCAGTGAAGTTGGAACTTAGAAACAGGAATAACAAATGAAAACGGCAATCAATTGGACTTTGGTTCACAATCTACTAGGTCTTACTTTCTTTGAATTGATATTTGACACTAATATTGTCTTAATAATACCTAGTTATTTGCTAAATGATTAAACTTGCAATTAGTTTCTGTTAAATGATTAAATTGCTAATTTGCTATTGATAACTAAATATCTATTAAATTGCTAGTTTGATAATTTGTTCAAGTGATATAAAATTGCTACTTTGTAATTGCTAAATTACTAAGTTGTCCTAGTGATTAAATTTGTATTAGCATATATTAAATTGCTAATTTGTTCAATTGATATCCAGTAAGTATTATTGCATATAATTGCTTTTTTATCTCTTATTTAATAAATCTTTGGTTTATCATTGTTATTTTGTTAATCACTTATTTAGTGTAAGGTCAACAATAATTTTTTTAGTTTATATTTATCAGTCACAAAAGGGCCCCTATTTTGTGGTTTGCCTAGGGCCTCCAAAAACGTTGAGCCGCCCCTGCAAAGCTCATCCTTGATGTTTACTAAATTCCTGTAACTCTTTCACCCGATAGAGCAGCGTATGACAGCTCAGAAAATTCCTTCAAATCAATAGCAAAGCGTATAATAATCGTATAACCGGCAAGCTAACATTGAGAAAACATGAAGTACACAAAGTTGCCACACAATGTACCATTCAACCAATTTCATGCATCACTTCAACTAGATGTTTCATCCGCGCGTTGCTGCGGAAAAACGTAAGAAATTTGATCGGCATCGATTCAGTTTATCATGTTATAGGCAGAAAAACATGACATTAATATATATGTTGAGAAAAACCATGAAAATGAATCTTGTATCAGTACTTTGTTGTTCATATGGTATTGATTAGATCGGTCACGCTAAAGAAAAGAAACAACTATTTTTGACTTGTTCGAATATTATGTTATACTATATCACTAAAATAACAAAAAATGTAAAATACGTCACTTTATAAAAAAGAATGGCGTTGCAACTTTGACAATATCTACGATTGAGCTTCGATCACCGGTACACCGTACCTTACTATTCTGAACTTGGTTTTAGGTAAATTCTACACCTATACATAGGTAAAAAAATGTCATAACAAATCGTTTGAAATATTATGACACATCGTCTCTAAAAAGTTGTGAAATAACAAAATATGCATAGACGTAATTATATAAAGTTGTCATTCTAGTTTAAGATGTTGGTCTCCTTATAGCTAAGGGTTCAAGCTCCATCTATGACTGATTGATGTATATTAGATGGATTAGTGTAACACTTAGGCGTTAAAAATGTTAGTATTAAGTAGTAACAATTATGATTATGAAAAAGCTAACATTACCGGTAATTATGAAAGTAACAATAATATTTATTATTACGTTTATTTTAATTATATACTAATGATAAATATTGTAGTTATGTTTTTTTAACGGTGAATGTTTGAACTTAGTGGCGTTGCCTCTTCATATGGCCTCAACCTCAAGTTGGCCCTAGTTCTATAGGAAATCTGAAAATTTCTAGGAAATCATTTGTTTCCTACCCGTAGATCATTTTTGCTCCCAACGAACTTACACTCACGACCTTGAAAATTCAAAGTCATACGCCATCTCCTACCTATAATCAAATTTATTCAATAGTAGATATTTAAGAATAGTAATAACATTTAAAGTAATTGATATTCTTAACTAACCATGTTAGTGCCAATGAGCGTGTAGCTCAATGGCATTCATGGTGGTATTTCGTGCTCCCTCCTTTGGAGGTCGAGGGTTCAAATCCTGCAGTGGACAGGTATTCGTGCAAGTTGTAGGAGTAGGTGTAGATTAGGAGCCGTTCAAAAAAAAAAACTAACCATGTTAGTAAAATGTTTGTAAAAGGTATATATTTCTCTTTTGTGCAAAAATGTGAAAACTAAAACTTCAATGACTAATCTTAAAAGCAAGAAAAAGATACTATTAATGCGTCATTGAATTAATATATATATATATATATAATATGGTCGTTTTTTCAAAAAAAAAATAAGGTTTGTCTAACTACCCTCTACGAGTGAGTAAACGTAAACTAACAGTGTCGCCTTACGTCGTTTAATGTGCATTATATTGTAGGCAGGCGATGAGTTAACATAGAATGCCACTGCATTAAAACCTAATTTGAACACTGGTTTGATAAGGCATGGAACACTTAAGTCAACGGATTTCATACAATCAGTTGTGTTGTGTGAGATAAACAAAGGCATATCATTCCATGCAGCGCGACTAAAAACCAACATGCAACGGTTCGCGCATAAATGGAATTCGGATTTGTCAAGGCGGCATAGCCGGTTGTGTCTCATGTCACAAACATTATAATTAGTCAGCTAAAGCTTTTGATAAGCAGCAGTACCCGTAAAAGCAAAATGAGAGCGCGCAAACGCTTAAGAAGACAAATTTTTCGGTACCATGCATGTGAAGCACATTTACATTGGAAAACTACCTTAGTAGCTAGTCTGGCAACAATATTGAAAATAATAACGTAAGTTGGGAGCAGTGTTTTTAGAACCGGACTGGATGTTAAATCGGTCTCCTTACTAAGCTACTGGTCCGACTGGTCAAACCGGATCTAAGAACCGGATGGTTTCTGAAATATTATTTAAAAAATAGTCTAAAAAATTTAGAAAGTATATATAAAAAACCGGTCCAACCCTCCGATCTGACCGCCTGGTTCCCGGTCCATAACCCGGTTCTCGATCAAATCACCGGTTTAATGATAAAATGGTTCAATCTCTCAAACCGGACCGGTCAGACCTCAGTTTCCCGGTCCACCTGGTCCGACCGGCCGGTCCGGTTTTCAAAACAATGGTCAGGAGCAAAGCCATGGTTTGATAAAACGCTAAAAGAAAATAGGTAAGTTAGAAGACATTTATTTTTAGTAAGTGAAATAAGGAAAAAAATCTTTAAAAAAGATAATTACGATAGTACACAAAAAATTAAAGGTTTATTGAATACAGGAAAAAATTGAAAATGGAACGTCAGTTGTACAAACCGGTTGGATAATGCATTGGCGTTAATGGGCCGATATGAATGGTGGGCTTCTGATTTGTCTTGGGCGAAAAGGCAAGTTGTGTATTTTTCAATATCTCGTTTTAAAAGCAACATTCGTTGTGTGTGTCTCTGTTTTTTCGCCGACAATGGAAAACCCTAGATCGAGCAGTCACCGGTTGCCTTCTCCCTCTTTCTGAACGACGACGATGCAGGAGCGATGTATCACCCCTTATGTTGTTTTAGATTTATTTGGATTCGAATGATTTTGTAAGTTTTTTTAACGGAATTTTTTTTCTTCGCTGATTTCAAAAACCCTTAACAATAATCAGTGTCTTTGTTTTGTTTTTTTTACCCAAAGGTATAAAGCTACTTTGTTAATCGACGCTGGAATGCAATCGTGTGCCATTCCATTTGTGGAACAAAAGTGCCGATGAGTCTTCAAATTAGGTTTTAGCAGGTAAGGTAAAACACTGATCTTTCTTATTGTTTGAAATATCTTCTACTAATTAAATGTTGATCTGTTTTTTTTTTCTTTTTTTTATAATTCCGTTTATCTTTGCTTAGATTTAGATTTGGTGGTTCATCCATTTTTATCAATAACAAATTTCTGGACGAAGTTAAACTATCGGCCATCCTCCTGTTCAACATTTGAAAGGTATAGCGTATGTAAGCGAGTTTTTGGTCAATTTTAATTTTTTTCGTTTGGGTAGTAAAAGCATATGCCCTAATTAAATGTCAATTGAATGTTTTGAGGTGTATTTGGCAGTGTTGGAGAACGCGCTAAGCGCTAGTCGATTGGAGAGGTAACAAGTAGGGATTAATTGGATCGAAATTTTATATGTATTTTTTAGAATTATATATGTGTGTGTATATAAACACATGCACAAATTATTATCAAATATAAATAGTACTTTAAAATACTTCAATTTAAAATAGTTTAGCTCAAATATTAACAATTAAACTTCAAACTAATGACTAATCCCAACTTTTGTGATTTAACCCGACTTGTCCGATTAATATCATTGACTATGTTGACTGAGTCGTTGAGTCGGACCTTGTCGGCATTAATCGGAAAAAATCAGACCTAGTCGGGATAAGTTGATCGTAAGCGAACAAGTCGGTATTAATTGACGGATTAGTCCCAAATCGCATCGGCACCCAGTGATTAGCGACTAATCGGCCTAGTCGGGGATTTTTACAACACTGGTATTTGGAAAGTTTGAAATAAAAGTTTGAAAGAATTATATATTTCCCTATTTTAAAACCTAAGTCAGTATAACCAATCTTAAAAATTTTAATACCATGTAAACCTGCTTGTATACAAAAAATGGAAAAATTAATCACTTTTACAACGCCACACATTTAAACGAATTTGTATACGATCGAGTATAACCATAGTCCAGAAGCTCAATTTGTAATGATCAATACAATTGATCTTGATACATTTAAAATGGTAAAATGTCATATTTGGTTGATTGCCTAATTCAAGCACTATAGTCATGATCTTTACTTGCCTATTTGTTGTATATTTTTGTACTCTTTTATTGTGGACTGTAATTAGGACTAAAATGACCTTTACGTACCTACGTAAAAACACTACATACGGTTTTTTCTTTAAAAGGTATAATCTATACTACTTCATTAAGCATTTTAGATGGGCAAAATGGAAAAAAAATTGGACCAAAATTAAGATTAAGTATTTTGTTTGTGTTTCCTATTTTACCCCTTCGCCACTTCAGGCTTAAAACCCTTCCACCGTACGCAATAACCCTCTTGCTATTACACCTCCTTGCGTTCTCGTGAACCTTGCATTTACTAATCTCTTCAATGCGCCAGCCTCCTAAAGATCCGATCAGATGGTTGTAATTGCTTTATTTGAAGATCCTGAATAGATACAGGTTTCATCTTGTTCATGATCGAGGTTACTCCTAGGAATGTTGATTACACTAATTGCTTCCAATTCATCTCATCGTCCAGAATCAAAACGTTGTTATCACCATCGTTCAATCGCTACTTGAAATGGAATGCAAATCAAGGTTTGCTAGATTCCGTAATTAATTCGTGATTGATTTTTAAACCCTAGGTTGTCGATCACCCTAAATTCATCTGGGGTTGTCTAATAAAATTGTGATTAATTTGCAAACCCTAGGTTTACGATCGTCATGAATGCATCCATGTCTACATTTTTGGATTTATTTCCATTTGTTGATTTCCTGGTGTTATGAATTTGTGGTTGTTTAAGTGGTTCCGGTAATGAATTGCCCTAATTTGTGTCTGATTTTTGCAGGATCTCATGAGGTTTTGTTGTATGTGGGCACCCTTTTCTGTAAGTTTCGTTCTTCAATTTTTTGGGTTCACAAATCTTTGTTTGGCTTTGTATAATCTATGCCTGCTTCTTAGAGATGAGGGCCTAATGGCCGCACGAGAAGTTGTTGATTGCTTTGAGGCTGCAGGTTTGCGAAAGGAAACTGAATCAGTTGAACCGATAGGGTTTGAATTGTGTGTTGCAGCAGATCTTTTGTCGATTACTATACACAGGTAAATCCACTTTCTATCTCTGTCATGTTTAAAAATCCAAAGGAAACTGAACTAGTTGAACCGATAGGGTTTGAATTGTGTGTTACAACATGTCTTTTGTTGATTTTTTTGTGTATGTGGATTGCGTATAACGATTGTGTGATGAGAAAGGAAACACTAATTGCGAAATTTGTTTCTAGGTTAGTTGATTCGTGTTTGTTTTTTCTTTAGCATATTAACCTATTGGACTTTTTGCAATTGCTCTTTGGTCTGATACCATTTGATGTTACTAGGGCTATTTTTATGATATTTGCTTTTAGGTGAATGTTATTTTACTTTATTCTGATTGAGTCCAATGGTTTTCTGTCTTCTTACTATTGTGAGATTTTGTTTATGATATTTACACTCATGTTGTTTTTTTTTGGGTGTTTTGTGCTAAATGGTTAGTTTTGAAAATTGGGATAGGAAGAACTGGAGAGGATATTGATATGTCAAATTTCAAAGTAGTATACGAGGGATGGATGGTGCGGTATGGGATAAGGAACATTGTGATAATTTTCATGCATATGAGACATTTTGTTCTAGAGTTGAGATTGCTTGCTTATTACAAGAGGAAGGCTCTGGATAATGTGGTAATTATCCGTTATTAACTTCTAGTTTGCATTGATTAGCAATAATTTATGATTAAAATAATTGACATCTCTTATGAATAACAACAAAAAAGGGTTTGGTTAGTGAACAATATCTATGGATTTTAGTTTCAGTTTTGGTTTTGAATCTGTGATCTTTAGTAGGGGTGTATTTATGTGTGCTTTATTCCTCTTTAGGTTCTAATCAAAACCCTGGTATCTATTAATCCATTTTGTTAGACAACCAAGCTCAACCATTATAGTTTTAACGGAGACCCACCCGAGGTATGGCATCCTCGTGGAGATGGTTTCAAAACTGCTCCGGCTACCACAACCGCCAATTCAGCCTAGCCGGATGGGCCTTGGGGAGTCTCTAATCTGGGCACCACTTTCCCAACTCCAAAGAAGATCTGTAAAGGCGTTGATAACTTTGTTATTCGTCAACAAAGAGCTAAAAAGGTATAAAATTTATGTCTGTTGTTTCATTATTTCTACCACGTTTAATCAAGTGAGTTGATTATTTACATATGCACTTTAGTCTACTTGCTCTGAATGTGTATGTGTATTATTAGAGGACTAATTATATTTCCTTTCATATACAGAGGTGCTCTCATTGGCAGTTTATAATCATTACAAGAGGATATTTATTGATACTTCACACAAGTAAGCACATTAAATCAAGTGATATGCACGTTCATATGAAATAGGTCTCTTCTATTAACAGTGATGTAACTATGACCGCACCATAATTTTATTTGATGTGGACCGTAATCAGTAGCTTTATTTTTTACTAAAACACTTCTGGCAAATTTTATTACAACTAAAGTTAGGCCTTCAAGAAATGACATGGAAAAGGAGGCAGATGGTGATGTTGTAGAAGTTAGAAAAGTAATATTCCTGTATTTAGCTCAACTGGTTCAGGTAAAATTGTGTGAATCTGTTATCTTATTTGCATTTTCACTGCCCCTGTAGTTTCTCACAGTCAAGAACTTTTATTACAGGGAAGCCTCTACTTACAAAAACATTAGCTCGCTTGGTGAACGTTCCATTTGTTATTGCAGATGCTACCACACTTACTCAGCCAGCTATTATGCATCATTTACCAAAGAGGAGATAAATTGGTTGCTTTACAAATGTTGATAGCTTATGTCTGCATTTGACATTTTATATTTGCAGGCAGGCTACGATGGGAAAGATGTTGAACCTATATTATACAAGTTTTTGACATCACACAAATTGCTTCTATCTTTCAGATATGATTATTATACGTCGCTGCATATATATTTAATCATAGCCTTTATCTCAATTCAGGTTGTTGATTATAGTGTTGCAGTTGCACAGCAGAGCATTATGTATATAGGTGGCATGGTAGCGATGGGCTTGCATCTAACGATAGTGGAGCAACACGCGGTAGTATTTTCTGTAGTGAAAACTAAGTTTTTAAATAGTTGAATTCTGCAAGCCTTTGATTTCTAGGTTTCCTAAAAGCCAACTTTTACACCATTTTTATACCATCTTTCCCCTTTTGGAAATCTTGTAGTGGGGTTGGATGAAAAATTTCTTAGCACATCCTTTTGTATCTTAGTGGATGTAAAAATGCCTCAACTTGCATTATGTGACCTATAAATTTGCGGCTTTTTTATTTATCTTCATATTGGTGATTGTATTCTGTTTGTCGTAGAACATATTGCATCGTATTGAAGCTTGCATTTGATGGGATCGATACCAACTTTATTCACATTGCAGGTCAATAGATTGTCCCTATGTGTAATATCACCCCTTTTCGCCGCATCCCTGAATATTTTTTTAATTTCCCCCCCTGACATACCGGGTAATCAAAAGATTATCTAAGAGTTACGTGTCAAAATGGTTTGAACAACTGGATTGAGGATTTAGTGCTTTAGCATAATATACATGTGTTTGTATTGCAATAGTAGTTTCCAACCTTTCAACAATTTAGAAGCAGTTAGGAAACACATGGTGATAAAGTTTATAGTTGATAACTAATTCCAATTTGATCCTACATAATCGGTACACCATCAATTCTCTATTTTGTGTAATTTGATTTCCACTTTTCCTTTAGCGTTGAAGTTTACCTGACAAGTTGCCAATACAATTTAGAAGCTTCACATATGTTACTTGCGTCCAAAGGCCCTTGACCAATCATTCACCGGACATCCTCATTTTTTAGCATTCTAACCTTTTTTTATATTTTTAGGATATGAAGCTTATTACAATAACTAATCCAGTGTACGATGCTATTATCATTCTTCTGGGGATGATATCTCTGTTTGGGGGTGATTTTAGAAACAAGTTATCAGGGTCAGGTAAAAAAATTAACTTCGTTATATTTATGATTTTTTATAAAGGTTTAAAGTGATTGAAGGGTTAAAAAATATTTATGGTAATTATCCAGGTCTGTCATTCCCAGCCTCAATTTAAACTGTATAAGCAGCTAATTATGATGGTTGTCTAAGGTTTTGGTGATGTTATGGCAGGTTGTTTCTGTTGTAGCGGGAGCCGACATTGGTTGGTTGTTTCGGTGGGAGCTGCTAAAAAGGTAAAACGTTGTAACCTCTACATTATGGCAAATTGTTTATTTTTACTATGAATAACACATGGACTTTGTAGCCATTTGTTGTAGATCAGTTTGGTTCCTAAGCAAGGCATGTGCTCCAATAATGCATTTCATTTCATGTATGCTTGCATTTCTTGATTGCATATTGTTATATATAGTTCATAAGCTGATTTTCATATCTCACAGTATGCTTCTTTTAGACATTTGTGTTAATTTTTCAACTTCAGTGGTTATACATGGTAGTATATGCAATTGTATAGCATCCAGCAAACCAACACTGAAACTCGGTGATCTAATTTAATGTTTCTTTGAGCTACAATATTATATCACACCCTAAATGTAATTTAAGAATATTAAAATTTTACACACTTAAAAGTTATACTTGATCTTCCTCTTTTTGTTATACTTTACCTTCTATAATCAGAAATCTATTGGTGTAGTGTTGTTACCGAAATCAGCTGTCAAGTTAGAACGTTATCTAATAGGAGAGGTGAGTAACAATTTAATTTCTAGTATGTTTTGTACTTCTGTATCTCTATCCCAGATTCTTGCTTTCAGTGCCGAGGTAGGGGGACTTAGAGATTGGGAAAACGGTATGTTCATACAGTTTTAATTGGCCACTTTCTTGAAATTGAGATTTCATTGTCAGTCTATTTTCAAAGACTAAAACCATCATAGGTTTGCAATGATTTTTGGTTTTTAATGTATGCTGAGTTTACATGAAAAGAATCAGCAATTGGTGCGTACCACGCATTTCTTTGGTTGTTGTTCAATAATGGCTTTACATTTTTAAATCATAGTTTCATAGTTGAATTTTTTTCTTGTTTACGCATGCTTCACCCTACGCACACATCACACCACAGCAACATGTGAGCTCGCCAAATATCGCCAACTAGTATAACTATAAACCAACTTGAAATATCAACTTGCTTGTGCATTAAATCCTTACACTAAAAAAACTATAGTTTATGCTTTTTTAACATACTTATTTTGCGAATAATATTCCAATAGTTCATTTTTGAATACATGTTTGTAGAGTTGGTATATAAAGTAGTTTAGTTAATGCAACTTTTAAATGTTTTTTACAGATATATGGAATACTTCTACAACAAATAGGGCAAAGAATATTGTATTACATGGTGGAGATTTTAAGCTAAGCATGTGTGCTTGGACTCGTAGGTGGAGTTTGCCTAAATTCTATGGGTTTCAAATTCAGGTATGTCTTTTACCACTCTTACGGAACTACTAAGAAACTGTTGATAATTATTGTTAAAAATTGGTGTTTGACATAATATTTTGTTCAACACATTTAGTTCACAGCACGACATTTAGATCAACACGGGGAATTCCTCTAGTTACAACACATACAAAACTCAAGCAAACTATGCACGAAAAAATATTATGAAAGCAGAAAATTAAAACAATCATACACAAAAGATTATACATACATATTTGAAAAGAATGACTAAATTATGCAAGAAAGGAAACTTCACCCCGATAAGAGATGGCAATCCTTCATCATAGACCACAAAGTAAAAAAAAATTAATGGTGCATAGCTTATATTTGAAAAATAAATGTTATTCAAACTCTGTATGTATCTATCTTATACATACTTTCTATAACATGGGTGAAAATGGAAACGAAATTGTTATGCTAAACATAAGATAGACTTACTGAAGCTACAAGCG
>JAOXOA010141937.1:0-10074 GCA_028566315.1 Rudbeckia hirta
ATGCTGGATGACACCGATCATCGCCTTCCTCACAACAGGTGAAGAACCTGAGGACAGGAACGAAGCTAGAAAGATCAGGGCTAAAGCCCTACAGTACGAAATGATCGATGATGAACTGTACAGGAAGTCCTATCTAGGCCCATCATTGAAGTGCCTAGATCCGGAAGAAGCCAACTATGTGATCCGAGAGATCCACGAAGGGATTTGTGGAATGCATTCGGGACCAAAAACAGTCGTTGCCAAAGCAATGATCGCGGGGTACTATTGGTAGGGCATGTTCCTCAGCGCTCTGGAGGAGATTAAGAAGTGTGACAACTGCCAGATCCAGGCCCCCATCACAAGAAAGCCCAAGCATGAGATGATTCCGGTCAGTACGTCCTGGCCCTTTCACAAATGGGCCATTGACATAGTGGGGCAATTCCCAGAAGGACCTGGCAAGGTCAAGTTCTTGGTGGTCGCCATCGACTATTTTACCAAGTGGATTGAAGCTAAGCCGCTTGCTAAAATTGATGGTAAGCAAATGAATAGATTCGTTTTCGAGAATATAGTGTGTCGATACGGTCTCCCCCACACCATTGTCAGCGACAATGGGAAACAATTTGCAGGAGAACCGTTCAGGGGGTGGTGCCAAGAGTTGCAAATCGAACAAATGTTTACTTCGGTGGCACACCCTCAAGCCAACGGTCAGGTGGAAAGGGCAAATAGAAGCCTGGTGGAGGGGATCAAGGAAAGGCTAGGGCGAGCGAAGGGAGGATGGATTGACGAACTCCCTCACGTCCTATGGGCCCACAAGACCACACCAAAGACGTCCAATGGGGAGACCCCTTTCAGTTTAACATACGGGACAGAAGCCATGGTCCCTGCTGAAATTGGGTCGCCTACCCCAAGGACGAGAGTCACACAGGAAGAGGTTAACTCAAGTGACTTGAGGCTCAACCTCAACCTGTTAGAAGAAAGGAAGGAGAAAGCAGTCCTGAGAGAGACAGCTTACAAAAAGAAAATAGAACAATACTACAACTCTCGGGTCAAGAAACTAAACATTCTCCCTGGTGACTTGGTTCTAAGGGACAACGAGGCCAGCCTGCAAGAAGACACAGGAAAAATGGGCCCGAGCTGGGAAGGCCCATACAGGGTGACCTGGGCTAACAGGAAGGGCACTTTCCGGTTAGCTCAGCTGGACGGGACTGAAGTCCCTCGCACGTGGAATATCATGCAACTCAGGAAGTATTATGTCTAGACAGAGACAACAGGAGGTTAGATCAATAGCAAATCATGTACTTACTTTTGTAACCTCAATGTCAATCGCTACAACTTCCAGTTTAATGAAAAGGTTGCATGATGTTATTTTGGAATGTTTTGCTAAAATTCCTATTTCCTCGCCTTTAGAACAAAACCAACACTGGTGACTTGCTCACTGGCTATGTTTTCTCGTTCGGTTCTTTTTAAAAAAAAAGAGGGGCGAGGGGGAAGGGAATGGGAAATGCAAAACCAAAAACTATCAAGGGACAAACTAACTTGTGCCCAAAAGACTGGGACTCAGGGTGGTCATACAACTAAAACCTGAGTAACTAAAACCATAACAAAAGTCATATGCTTTCAAGGATGAGCAAATCCTTAAGTAACAAAGACTAAAATAAGGAAACGTTTCCCTCACTATCTTACTTTCAAGGACCGGCAAGTCCTTAAGTAAAGCAATTACAGAAAAACTCCCGGGTAAAGAACCAAAACATAAAAGATCTTCAGAGGTAGCACCCTCTAAGGTCGACCAAGGCAACCATACGATGCCAAGGACCTACGCTCTAACATCAGGAGAAATACCTCACATGTTCTAAGAAAGCTACGGTCAGGAGGAAGAACTATCCTCCATAAATCATTAAGCAACTTTCGCTCCATTACAAGGAGACACACGAGTTGCACAGAAAGGTGATTCTCAGACTCACCTAGGAAACCTGCAAACCAGGGAAAGCAATCCTGGTTAAAGGAAACATTTCCTAAGGTAATGAAAAAGCCCACAGGCATGGGCCTCATGGCAAATTTCCTAAGGAAATGAAAGAGCCCACAGGCATAGGCCTCATGGCAAAACAACACCCTGCATAAGGAAATCACACGCATAATATTCAAAGCATAACATCATCTACAGAGCAGGCAGGCCATCGGCCTCCCCGCACCAAAAGTAGGAGGGCCTGAGCCCTCCCAAGTGTCTCATCAGCCCGTAGGCTGGAAATACAAGCAAACATAGAAATTGTTTCATCGGCCTTAGGGCAGGAGTTACATCACCAAAATAAAGTTAATTGTTCAAAGTCCCCCACATACGGGGACATCAGTACCTGAAAAATAAACTCCATTAGCAAGAGACCAAAGATGGCTCAGAGATCACCACCGGGAGGGCCAACATCAGGAGTATCAGGGACGTCAGGAACCTCCTCAGGAGTAAGAGGCTCTCGAACAGCAGCCAGAGCCTCTATCTCCTGACGGGTGATTTCAGGGTTTGCCATGATTTGGCTAAGGATGGCAGGCTCGAAGTTGTTAAAAGCCTGAGTAGCTTGTTGCCTCCATCCTTCAGCCCCCGGATAGTAACCTTCAACGGTTTCCAGAGCAGCACCGCGGGCATGGCACCTGTATCCCTTCTTCAACCCCCGTTGGTAACCCGAAGCGAGGCTAGAATCAGCAAGGTCGCCAACCCTTCGGGTATACTCCCTGCTCTCCCGGATGCGTTCATAAATAAGACCCAACCCGGTGCTCAAGAGCCAATGGTGATCTTGGACCAACCTGTCATTATCAGCCTCCACCATTGACAGGGTGGTCTGGAGTCTCTCAGCTTCAACTGCTTCATGTTCAAGGGCATCGTTCATCCTCTTCTTTGCCCTCTCCAGCTGGAGCTTATGGTGAACGTCTTGGCTTTCCATAGCAATCTTCAAGCTCTTGATCTGCTGGGAAAGCTCCCCAATCTCATCCTGAAAATGTAAAGCGGGATTAGAAATACCATACGTTCAGATAAAAAGAAGAAAAGAAGGTTGTGTACCTCCTGCTGATGGACACGCTCCCTCAACCACGTAGCCTGGCCCTGGATGTCATTACACACCTTCTGTTCAGCCACCCAATGGTAATGAACTCGGTCCCTATCAGCTCTCAGCTTGGCGACCTCCATCACCTCTTTGTCTCGAGCAGCCAACTGGGCCTTCAGCTGCCTCACCTCTTCAGATAAGAGAGAACACCTCTCCTCAGCAGACATCGCCTGATAGTAGAGACCCAACCCTCGAGACAAACCGTCCATCAAATTTAGGACGTATCTGTCGGCAGAGACAGTTGGGTCCTCCTTGGATAATTCTTCCCTGATAGGCTGAGGGAGATGCTTCTCCAAGAACTCTAATGCAAGGGTGGAAGAGACCATGGGTTTAGGGCTGGCAGAAGGGCGTAACGGCCAGCTAGAAGGAAAGCTCATAAGGGAAGAAGAAGAACCTCCTTGTAGGATCATGGCTTGGGGGTTAACAGTCACAGGGGTGGCGGTTTGGTTTGACTCTCGCACATGTGACTTCCCCCGTGCCATGGCAGTAGGTGGTGACCCAGCTGTGGCCCCAGTAGGCGGCTCCTCTCGAACGACTGGGGGAGGAGTTGAAACAACCAAAGGATCAGAAATGATAACCGGTTCTGATGATGGTACGACTTGAAGGGATGCATATTAAGGCATGACAAGTTGATATCCTTGCACGACTGCCGGCTCCTTAGCCTTCTCAGTCGCAGGATCACTCGAAACTTTCAGCTGCAACAAAACGAAAGGATCTAAGGAACTGAACAACACACAACTTCAATAACCCTAGTAAATGGTCGAAACCATACCTGATCTTGGGGATGCTAGATCACAGGCTATTTTTGCTTGGAAGGACCTCCTTGAGCCGCCCTAGGACGACGGACAAGGTGGACCTCCTCAGATTTAGTGGGAGAATCATCTGCCACTGGTGGAGTAACAGGAGGGGGAACAGGTTTTTGTTGGCTTCTCAGGGATAGCTTCCGCCGGGAAATCACCCCACTCGAAGGTGATTGCCCGGTTGAGAGCTTCCTTCTCTTGATCAAAGTGCTGATGGGCTCATACTCACCGCTTGAAACATCGACAGACTGATTGACAGGTTGAACAGCCTGGGAACTTTGGCCTTTAGCGACCACTTTCTTCTCCTCCTCTATTTTCTTCAGGACAAACTTCATGCCCTGGCCTCCTCTTTTAAGCACTTTTAACAAAGACATCTCTGCACAACAACAACGCAGCAAAGGAAAAGTCAAGATACAATTAAAACAGGACTAAGAAGGTACCCACGAAGAACTCAATGGCCTACCTTTGCCTTTGAACTCAGCGACCAGACGGCCTGCCGGCGGGTCCGATGGGTTGCTCAGACCAACCATCACACATAGACCCTCCTTCAAAGGGCCCGGCGTGGTGGGATGATCAGCCAACAGGCCAACAAAATTCTTCTCATCCTTGCTTACTACCGGGTCGGGTTCGTCCACTTTCTCAGAGGTGGACTTCATCGGTAGTCGTTCAGGAAGGAAATCATGGGAAACCAGAAAAAAGTTTGACTTCCAATCCCTGGGGTTGGTGTGAGATGGTATGTTGATGGCACAGGGGTCCTGAGTCTTTGGACGACGCTTCTTGAAGGTGAACCAGTCACCATCAAGCCTCATGCGGTAGAAAACCCTGACCAGATTCACAGTTGCATGGCCGTCAAAGGCCCTGCATGCCCCTTCGAAATGGGTCATTCTGAGAATGGCCAGGGGATGCAGTTGGGAAAGATGAACTTGATAAAACTTCAGAAGGTTCATCTGAAAGGTCGGGATATCGGAGGTTACAGAACTTGAAAGATGTTGTGTACAACCACATTAGGTCGCGATTTGCCGTCGCCGACGCCCCCGGTCGTGGGAGTTGTGGTTTCAAAGCAGGAGGGATCTTGTATTTCTTACAGAGAGCTACAAGTTCTTCCTCGTCTAAAACGGAGACGATGGAATTGACCCCCAACGTTCATTCGCCATAGTAGTCGAGAAAAATGAAAGAAGATGACCGGAATGAAAGATAACTAAGAAGAAGGGGAAGAAGTACCTTAATCGCCTGGAATCGCCGGAGAGAAAAAGGGCTAGGGTTTGAATTGGGGAAAATGGAAGAGGCGGGACGCTTTATCAAGTCCCCTCAACCGTCACTTCGAATTCAAAAGCCTGAGGCAATCTCATCCGTCCACGCGTCACCACTCTTCCCCCAGCCGTCAGATGCGTCAGACGTGGGACCAGGCAATCAAACACCCCTCGTCCCATCAATAACCGCCGGATCTTCTCAATAAAGGCAGCATGGGTCCCACTCCCACTTTATTTAAAAACTTACTTTTTCAAGCCCATTCCAAACAAAATGGCAGGAAGTGATTTTTTATAAGTGGGGACCCACGCTTTGTGACCCGACCAAGGCAGTAAAGGTTTTGTACACATGCGAGCTTTTCTAGGAAGGTATTACAAATTCCCCCTCCAATCATTGGGAAGTTTTCAGAGGAATTTGGGTGACTTGATGACGTACGGTTGAGCAAGAATATGGGCCAGACTGTTATTAGGCCTTGACTCGAGGCCACTTGCCCGCTAACCTTATCGGGCCCAAGACAGTGTTTACCAGAACCTGTTGTCCTGGCCCAAATAATATCCCACGTTGTGCCATCTCCTGCAAAGGACAGACGCCTGTCTGTGCCGTCTCTGTCCTAGTCAGCCCTACCAGCCATCTGCTCCCTCTCCCCATGCTTGGCATTTAATGCATGGGGATGGTCTTCCTCTCATGGACAGGGTAAAAGGTTCCCACTCCCCTGCAAAAACCCTAGAAGCTCTATTACCCGACGGGCTCTTCTCCAAGACCTGACCAACACGCCATCTCCCTCTCCGATGGGACTTGCATGTCATAATTATCTTATCCCATGCTTAATCAGGGCAGCATAAGGATCCCAACCAGGACAGTTTTAAGGTATGAAGCATTTAGTGAAGAACATAGATTCTTTGCATTTACTACCTCACATTCAATACACATTCGACCTACAATCCCAATACTGATTCTCACGCCGGAGGTTGGTCAAGGAGACCCCCCGGGCCCTCCTTGACGAGGCTAACGGTTCGTTTTGCAGGAATCCATTGTCCAGGAAGACGGCAAACTGGTAGGATTGGTCCTGATACTCCCGTTTGAAGGTCTAGGTCTTAACAGGCGTCATCATCATGGTTAAACCCCATCGTCGAACCTCCTGGAAAAAAAGATCCACCGGTGTTGAACCCCATGTTCGGACCTGGCCCGAAAAAGTTCGGTTGAGCTGAACCTGAACCAGAACCCGAACCGCTTGGTTGGGTCTTCTTTCCCTTAGACCTTTGTGTGGAATCCATGATATTTTTATAAAATTTTTAGAAAGAATACGGAGAAAAGAGAGTTGGAATGGTGTGATTTTTTTAAAAGGGTGTGGTGGTTTAAATAGGTGGTAAAGTTTTTTTTTATTTTCTTGCAAAATGACCGTTGGCAACGGTCAAATACCAAAACCAAGACCCAAACCAGGCCTGGTAGAGACCAAGCCTTGAACGCAATTTGGATTTGGCGCCTAAAGGGCGATGCCCTAAGCACGGAGTGGCTTTGTTCGACGTGGATTTGTGATTCAATTTTGAACCAATATATACATGTCTTCATCTATAGGTAATTAAATTCATGTTCTGTTTTCTTATATTTCATACATTAATTCTTGTTCTAATCCTAATCACCTATTGATTTCTCATGTTAACAATCGACATCACAAACAGTGGTGAAGCTTGAACTGTTTGGATGGGGGCCAAAATCACCGAAACCTAAAACGAGGGGCTAAACCATATATACGAAAAAATTCCTATACGAAACTTATATAATCAATAATTCTTAACGAAAAAAACGGAGGGGCGGTCACCCCCTACCCCACACAAGCTGCGCCCCTGATTACAAAGCTTCCAATTAAGCACATCGACGACTAAAACAAGATCAGATTGTTGCAATGTGGGCTTCATTATGGATGATTCGCAGTCCAAAGATTGATGAATTCGACCCGTATGAAGTTTATTGTAAGTTCTATCAAGTAATTATTATTTCTGTATGGTTAAATCTCCATTGACACATTAGGGGGGAGGGGGCGAGAAGCGGCTACCTCCCCGGCTTCCAACTAGCCGCCAGGCTAAGGCACCGCCACCCCCAAGTAGCCGGAAAATTGAGGTGTTTTCGGTGAGATGTAGCCGGTAAGATTTTGATGTTTTCAAGGTTTTTTTTGTTTTTTTAAACTAAATTTGATTGGTTGGTTGTGAGTTATTTAATTATTTTAGTGGTTAGGCTATTAGGCTTCGGTTCGCCAGTGTTTTGGTAGTTTTACGCTACTTGTGACGTGGCGTAGTTTAGCTGGCTGGTGTGTTAGGCTACTTCAGGCTATTAGCTGGCTTGCGCCCCCTCCCCCCCTTAATGTTGTGTTTACCATTAATTACAGCTGATGAAGACACATTGTTTACCATCAACATCTTTCATGGTGGTGAATATATTGATGCATGCTTTTACTAGAACGTATACAAGTAAGTGTGAGTATGTAGATTTTGTTTGTACTAAAGATTTCAGTCTAGCTATGTTGCACGAGATGACTATATATAGGATATCAAGTACGGAATCCTTGATCAATCCACAAGAACATGTGGGAGAAACATAGAAATGTAGGATCAATGAACACACGATAGACATAAAATTTGCTCTTATTCAATATTCAAAATCCTGTCACATATAAACTCCTAGAGTTCACACCCTTGTTATCTCTATCAAGTTCTCTACCTTGAATTAACGTAAACAACCCATATTAGCGTATCAACATGTGGGTATTCGGCCAAGGGGTTTCTAGGTGAGAACAAGTAGTTTTCGGCCCTAAACATTTGATTTCGGTCGACTACAAGGCATCGCCATCGAGAGCAATATACATATTACAGCAGAGATATTTTTAGGATTATATTTTTCTGATTTGTTTCGATATTGTTATGATTTGGTGTGATTGTGTTTGTGGTCCTAATCTAGTGAGTGCATGATTCACGGTTATAATGCACCCTCATTTGTTTGTTATATATACGTAGTTCCTTGTTCCTCAAGTGTATTCACAAAAATCAAATTATCAATGAAATGAATTACCTTTCTCTTTCATCATGGTATCAGAGCAGATACCGATCATGCTCTTGCTCTTCATCATCTCTTAATCAAATTCATCTTCTCATCAAGTTGTTGTTGCTGTTCTTCTTTCTGGCGCTGCTGATTGCATCTGATCTTCATCTTATTCTGGTTATTTTTATCCTTTTTCTGGTATCTATCTTAATCTTTATTCCCTTTTTGTTTATCTCTTATGGCTTCTTCTGGTTCTGCCACTTCCGGCACTGTTTCTACCAATTATCAACCTCCTGTTTTTCACCAAAATTCAATTCCTAATATCACAAATTATCTCACAATTAAACTTGATGATACCAACTACCTTAATTGGAAACATCTGATGACAATTTCTATTAAATCAATGGGGTTATTACCTCATTTGAGTTCTCAAACCCCTATTCCTGATAAAGGATCTCCCAACAGAATTGATTGGGATAAAACCGATGGATATGTCATGGCCCTCCTTGCTGCTTCCTTATAGCCATCCCCTTTTCACCTTGCTAGAAACTCATCAACTGCTGCTGAACTTTGGAATTCTATCCAGGATTCATTTCACCAAACTTTCTTTGCCAAGAAGTCACAACTTCACTCTCAATTCTACATAACAAAACAGGGAGATAAATCAGTCAATCAATTTTTGAATCAACTCAAGGAGATTTATGATGCCCTTAATGCTATCGAAGAGAAATGTCTAGATGAGAAAATGCTTGTGATGCAGGTTTTACAAGGATTGAACCCAGATTTTGAGAATTTCGTGATGAACATTGAGGCTCAAGACTCAGAGATGAACTTCAACCAAATTAGGGCTAAGTTACTTACCTATGAGAACAGAAAACAACAACGACAATCCACCTCTGCTACACCCTTTCGTGCTATGTTTGCCGCCTCTGGAACCTCACCTTACCAAATTGATGTTAAACCCTCACCGAATGTCAATCCTCCATGCCAAATCTGTGGTAAAGCTGGGCACAAGGCCTCTGCGTGTTACTTTTGCTATTCTCAACCCGACCCTTCCTTTTTCAATCGCGGTGGACGTGGAAACTCAAATAATCGGGGCGGTAATCGTGGTGGTGGTGGTCACCGTGGTAGCGGTGGTCGCGGTATCAATTGGAATTCCTCCGGCCGTCCTCAATTTGGGTATGGAGCAAACATCGCTATTCCCACTTCTTTTCCCTGGCATTCCACAGGAGGCGATGGGATCCTTGGCAGTGGACCAACTGGGATATCAACTGGATCTAATCATGGGCCTAACCAAAGCCCATCAGGTATCACCTTTACTCATGATCAGCCTGGTAACTCATTTAGTGGATTCGGGCCTGCCATAGGTAGTGGGCCTGGCTCACAGTTTGGGCCTAACAGTCCTTTTGGATCTCCTAGCCCACACCCTAGTGCTCACTTTGGACCCGGTTATGGTGTGAGCCCATATTTTGGTACACCGACTCATGACACAGGCTTTGGACCCGATCATTTTCGTGCTTGGGCTGGTTCATCTTCGAGCTCGCACCCAGGATCATCGTCATCTCAATTTGGGCTTTGTGACGCCCCTCCCTCCCGGCCCTTCCTAGATCCGGGAAAGGATGTCGGGGAGAGGGGACCTGCCACGATCGATCTTTACCCTGTTGACTTTAATCAGAGTTTGTTAAAAATAATTGCAGCGGAATTTATTTAAAACTTCACTCTACAGGACATAAATGTCTAGTTAAGGTTTTATTGATTTGTCAACAGGGATTATATACTATATGTCACTTGACATAGCCACTTGTTTCCAAAACAACGCCTAGGCTTCCATGTTCCATATTCTTGAGGTAGAACCTACAAAATATACATATAGTATTTTGTCAGCGAAAAACGCTGGTGAGTGACATCCATTTATGTCATTTCAAAAC
>JAOXOA010145002.1:0-10040 GCA_028566315.1 Rudbeckia hirta
CACTCGTGCGCGCGTATCTTCGATATTCTTTGACGTTTTGGCCCGATTCGAACACTTTACCGCTCCGGAACACCTGGGAAACAAATATACAAATTAAGAAACTAAAAACCTACGAAAATTAAACAAAAACTAATGAAAAACAACTGAAATTGTATGGAAAAACAGATGTGTTTTGCAACACATCAATTACATGCCCTAGACACAAATCGCGACATAAACATGTCACAGCTGATCAAGCTTTCTCAGAACCATTCGATGGTTTCCTGAGTTCTTAGGTGTCTTTATAAGAGTCTTGTAGCTTGGGGACGATTTGTTTGATGTTTATCTCCAAGAATTCGATTTTATAAAGGTTACTCCTTGAAGTTTTATAAAAATTCATGCTTTATTAATAAAATTCGATTGGACTTATAATAATCTGATTAGTTTATATCCATTAGCTACGGTTCAGGTCTAGGATTAGGACAAGATCATTCATTTCGAATAAGCCAAGGTTCATCAATAAGGAATTTGCATATAATAAGCTTAATCCATTAAAGTTTATAAAATTTTGATTTTGTTCATGAAAAATCGAATAACTTAGGGTCAATGGTACAGCTGGAATCATAAGGGTAGATTAGATTATATCATGGGTTAAACTAAAAACCGAAATACAATTAAGTAGATTAGGTTTTTTTTACTAAAACATAAGGTTTTAGCTTGGGCTTTTCGAATGGGCTAGGATATTGGCCTTATGATTAGTGTATTAGGCTTGGGTTTGGGCTTATGGATCCTAATTACATAATTACCCACTTATATTAGTTAATTGAATCAAGATTTCATGGTTAATTATACATTTATATATATATATATATATATGCAATTATATAAATAGGGAAATTATATGCTGAAAACCCAATCCAGTTAAGCAAACCCTGGAAACTTGATCAGTGGCAATAAGCTGTCCACGTATCAAACTTGTGAAACCATCAGAAGGGTATTTTGGTCACTATTTTTTAGGTGTGTGAATGATTTGACAGCCATCATTATTTTTCTTGTAGTATCCTAACTCATTCTCTCTCTAAACTATCATATCCTGACCCATTCTCTCCCTAACCCATTCTCTCTCTAAGAACCTTACTCCATCAAAACTCCCCATATGGCCGGCAAAACCAGATCCACCGTAAACCAGATCCAGTGTGAAAACCATCAAAATCTAGATCCAGAAAAACCAGATCCAGAACCCCATGCCGATTCAAGATCTAGAAACCCCGATTCAAGAAAAACCAGATCCACCGTGAAGGGCTTCCAGATCGGTGCTCGAGATGAGAGTCCGGATAATAGAGATGGCCGGTGGTGGATGAAAGTCCGACGAGCCGTTGAAGTTCCGATCTGGTTCAGGTTCATGGTGAGATCCACCGGTGGTGGATGAAAGTTCGATTCAGGTTCATGGTGAGCAACGATGTGAATATTGAAAGGGGATTAGGGTTTCTGATTGTTTGGGATAGAGAAGAAAGATGGAAGTTGAAGCAGGTTCTCAAAGGGGGGTGTGTGAACCGGCACTCAAAGGGGGGTAGAGAAGAAAGATTGCTTGGGATAGTGAAGTAGGGCTGGGACTTTTACCCGAAACCCGAATACCGAACCCGACCCGAATGGACCCGACCCGAATAACCCTAACCCGAAATATGGTAAATGGGTCGGGTTTCGATTGAAAATTTTGTTACTTCGGGTCAACCCGAATAACCCGAAAAAAATTAATTTTATTTATAAATTAATATATATGTTGGTGTTTAAGTTAAAACTTTTAACACACTAATACTAGATTAATATATATATATATATATATATGTTCATTTCAACTTTAAACACACAAATGAATATATATGTTTTAAGACATTAATACTACAACTCAAGGTAATCAAGAGCTGCAAGTTCTTGTGTTTTTCATTGATTAAAAAACGTAGGCACAAGCATACATATATATGATTCAATGAGATAAACCAAAGAGCTCTAACTTATAAAAAAACAAATTTAAAAATCAAACTAAGAGATAATTATCTCAGCCGATTATCTCATATTTTTCCAATAATTACACCTGTTGTTCAAGAATCCCAATTGATAATCAAAGGCGGTTACACGATGTTTCGAAGAAGGTTCTTATGCAACCTTTGGTGCGTGACCCATGTTTAATTTTTTTATGGTGGTATGATGCAGCAGCCTTTTTTTTAGTTGTCAAATACCGAGCAATGACAGGTAATGCAAAAAACCCGACCCGAATAACCCGACTCAATTAACCCGAATAATAATTAGACCCGACCCGAATTAGACCCGACCCAAATAACGTGAAACCCGATTAACCCGAATCTAGTTAGGGTCGGGTTTCGGATAGAGTATCAGTTGACGCCAACCCGAATAACCCGACCCGAAAAACCTGAAACCCGAAAAAAATCCGAATCCCAGCCCTAGTTGTCGGTTAGTGGACAGGCTTTTGTAAAACAAAGGTGTATGTTCATATGTTGACACATGATTGTTTTGTTCGTCTGCGTCTTTTGTCATTTATCCATTGTCGGTTAGTGGACAGGCTTCTTTCATATGGTGTTTGACTACTGTAGCGAGATTTGAGAAACTTATAAGCTAGTCAGGACCTTCACTTGTTGCTTCTAATCTCGCTAAATGTTTTGCCCTAAGCTTTCTGTTATGGCTTTTAAGCTTGTGAGCTTCTCAGCCCGATGGTGCTTATGGGTTTAATATGTATTAGGTTTATTCAAGCATATACTTAGCCTTATTATGATATACGTCAACATACCGCCAATCGTAAGTGTTTAGTGGTTGCCTGATGTATCTGTCGTGGGCTAATAAAAAACAAGTATTTTAAAAACTTAATACCTATACGAGTATGGGTAAATAAGGTCGCCTTCATAGGGAATTCACGGTTAATCTAGTTTTCTGCTAAATTAACTAATTACTGAATAAAATTTGATTTGTTTGAAAGAATTTAAAATTGAAAAAAAGAAGTTATTTAATTGAGAAACCAATGATGAGAACAAACAACCTCCTCCAAGTTTTAAGTTCTGAATTTACGTAATTTCGGTTAGTTAATTGGACACCACATAGTGTTGGAAAATATATTTACATGACAATCAACTATAGGTTTTTGTCATCAAACGAAACGATTCAATTACTCAATTCAAGTATGTCAAGTCAACCCCCTTTATGTCACCCAACCCGCTCTAAGTTTTGTTATCAACCGAATATAGTTGTAATGACGGAACTTAAAACACAACTAAATTGTTTACGTCAACCAATACATTAATCAGAGTAAATGTTTGTTATCACAAAATTCAGATCCAATACATAATTAACCAAGAAAACAGTAAAACCTAACGAACCTTACGCCTGGAAGAAGAGTCTAGCCGCCCATACGTGCAAACAATGTCTCCATCTTTATTCTTGAACGAACGGACATCAAACTGGGTAAAGATCTGTTGTCTTCTCCTCTCTTTTTGTGTTTTGCCCCAGGACTAAAGGGAGTGAGGCTACTCCCAGGGGGGGGGCGATTTGAGCCATGTGGCGCCACATTAGCATAGAGGAAGTTGGGCAAAAAAGTGGGGGTGGTGTTCATGGCAACTTAAGGGTTGAGGTAGGGGATTGTGATTGGTTGTGAAAAGGGGAATAATATATGGAAAGTTATGATTGGTTGGAAGGAAAATTGGTGGGCGACGAGATTTAGTCGGGCAAGCATGAGTCGCCCCCCCCCCCCCAATCACCTGGGGGAGGGGGTGTTCATGACAACTCTTTGGGCGACTTGGGGGTGGGTTCGCCCCACTCCCTTCAGTCTAAACAACCCAAGGCCTGCTGTCAACTGTGTCCATGTATATATTATTCTCCCAACTCCTCTTGAAAATTGCTCTTTTACTTTTTTTATGACTCCTAATCTACTCCTACAACTAACCCGAAAATACATGTACACTGCATGACTCGAACCTTCAACCTCCCGAAGGAAGAAGCACGAAACACACCTCGGATACCATTAAGCTACAAGCTTGTTGGCGCTTTTTATCTGTTGTTCCTTTTGTTTTCGTGCGTTAGTTTTTTTTAGAAGCCCAAGGGCTATGGATATTATAGTCCTTAAATTTCCATTTTCCAAGTTGCTTATATATATCTCCTTGTGCTGATTGATTGATATACCTGTGTTTTGATCAATGTCTTAAACAACTAACTTTTATCTTGTCGCAACGCTATACTTGTGTTTTGATCACTCGTTTTAAACAACAGACTTTTATTTTGTCACATCG
This sequence comes from Rudbeckia hirta, assembly GCA_028566315.1. Classification (NCBI taxonomy): domain Eukaryota; kingdom Viridiplantae; phylum Streptophyta; class Magnoliopsida; order Asterales; family Asteraceae; genus Rudbeckia; species Rudbeckia hirta. The sequence continues at coordinate 4,272 of JAOXOA010145002.1, forward strand.
CTAGAAGTATTTTTGATCATTATGACTCGTAATGGCTGCTCCACTTATTTTTTTTTCTTTTAGCCATTACACTATTTCGTTTGAGCTCGTACTCACTTCAACATACATAACATAAAATATATAAATTAGGTTGGTGTCAGCTCAATTTAGTAATAATAATTTTTTCTCTCATTCTCATCATTATTAGCCACGAATTCCTAAAAACACAATATACAAAATAAGTTTACAACCTCTAACAATTAAACTCGATACGACAATAAAAAATATATAAAAATGATACAAATGCAACGTATTGTTACCAACCCATCACTGCCTAGTAAAGGCTTATGACTAGTAACTGTTTGTGTTCCTTCCCTCCAAGCTCTTGTCCTCATTTGCAATATTTTATTGAATAGGTGCTGCAGGCGGTGGTTGACAAGGCGCTTCTATCAGGTTGCGATTTTCCATTATTAACCCTACACCTAGGATAATTATAACCGTTTATCTTGAATTTCACATTGTGGCCCTTATATCTTTTCAGTTTAAATAGGGCATTTGTTACCTTCTTCATTTTCACCGTTTCATCTTCTTCCCCTTTATTCTTTTGCTTTGATAATCCGGTGATCTAGTATCCGACCAAAGGTAACGTTCCTCTCTTTTTGTCTAAATATGAGTGGTTAACATGACCTTGCTACTCTACATAGTAAGTTAGCACAAACCAGCGTTAATGTCTTTTGCGAGGAATTCGGAATTCCAGTGGCATTGGATCCATCGATCCCAAAGGGCAAAGTTGCAACCTTTGTCTGCCCTAATGGAAAGTTCATGATTTAACTTAGTGTTTTCAATTTTTGAATCTTATATAACCATTTTCAAAGTTCTTTTTAGTGTTCTTGAGTTTTACCAACTCTCGATCGGTTAACTTGCACCCATAGGGATTGCATGGATTATGCATTTTGAAGCTACTTGTCGTGCCCTCGGGCATGATCCTACCCTAGATGCGGTTCACAGTTTCTTTCAATTAGCCAAGAACGGTGACTGGTTTACTATCGAAAAAACTCGTGTTGAGCCTCCCCTGATTACACAAATCGTTGGTCACAAATACCTTTGGAAAGATTGCTTTTTTCTTTGTGTCATCTGAAATTCTGTCGTTTTCGCATAAGAGGAATTCTCTTGCCCCTTTTTATGAAAATACCTCTCCTGATCAATTGGTGATCGATGCAACTTTGTAAAGCAGTTTACGATCTTCTTCTACAAAGCTCCGCTCTTATCCCGAGGACCTCCTAGTTGCTTTCGGGATGAGTGTGAGTATGTACTGTTACTTTATGTATTTTTATTATCATCGTTGTTCGTTGGCCCTTTCCGTTGTTTGTTTCAGAGATGAGTGCTCTTGACTTCATGGGAGCCGATGATATTTCTGATGTTGAGATGTCCACGAGGGAGCTTCGGCACAATGAAGAAGGTCCTGTAGAACGTTATGATCATGCTCGGTACACTAGCGGTCCCTATTGGAGCCTTTACCCTGAAGTAGTTATTGTTGTCCCTTCCACTTCAAAGAAGCCTCTTGTTGTTCGACGTACTTCTATCTATCTTAGGGAATTGTAAGTGTTAGTTGTAACACCTCATATCTCTGGCAGTGCTTTAAGTGCTGGTACTTTCCCTTTTAAGCAATGATTACTTGTACTTTTCAAAATCAATGAATTATGATAAGTTTTAAGTTCAACCCTTGTTCACACATGTTCAATTTAGTCTATGATGTTCAATTTACAAGCAATTGTGCAAAGTCAAACTTCAAAACCCTAATTCCCATAAACTCTCAATTTCTAGTTTTCAAAACAAGATCAATACGACCAAATTGGAGACTCTCAATACCTATACTTGTTACGTTCTCTCATATTAGGTATAATTAGGTGCGAACATTATAATTACAAGTTTCCAATATATAGATATAGGTGTATTTCACAAAATCTTTTTTACTCATAAAATCAACAACTTTTATGCAATTATAGTAAAATACGCTAAGAACACAATGTCAATTACTAAAAACATTTTTAGGAGTCACTATATGTAAAATGAGGTATTTTTGGCAAGTTAGTAAATTCTAAAGATACAAGTTTTATAAAACTATTTACATATACACAAATAAAGGATTTTTATTCATTTTATATGACTATATACAAATATATTGCCAAAATAAATTTTCATATATTATTATTTAAATTTGGAGTTTTTATAAAGTTTTTAAAAGATTTAAATAGTTTTATAAGTCGAGAGGGATAGATGTAAGATTTTCAAACCTTTTTTGTGTGACTCGTAAATCCCGGAGCTCATTTCTTTGGCTACTCCGGCAACCGGCGGTTTGAGATCCGACCAACCATTAATCCCATTAACACTGTATTTTTATATCAAATTGAAACCAAGTATACTCTTAATTGACAAAACTGAAGCCACATGGCCACTTTAATTCGATTATAAATTCGTGTTTATGCCTCTACCTCTTTTTATTTGATCATTGTTAGGTTGCTACCTAATACGGTTTACATCCCGTAACACGGAGGTCTGTTATAAGATAATTTATATCTATTTGATTTGGGCCGCATAGGTTTACATTTGAGCTTATTGAATTGGTTGTTTCAAATAAATAAGAAACGGCATTTGGGCCGCATGGGTTTTGGATCCAAAATTTATTCGGCCTGCAAAATAAAAAAGTGGAGGTTAGGTCAAGAGATTCCATTTTTCTCGGAGATTCCAAATCCGTTCTTGCAGGGGCGGAACTGAGGTGGTGCGGGTTGTGCTATCGTCCAGGGCCAATTTTCGACAGGGACATAAAATTTTAAATTTCTTTTATATACAGGTTTTTTTAAATTAGCTTGTAATTTGTTAGAAATGCTTAAATGTTATGGTATGTAATTATATATTATGAGATTGTTACGTTTGTTCGTATAAAATTCGTTTTTGTTTAGATAAAATTTTTTGTCAGGGCCAAAGGGCCTTTTTTTCTCGGCCCTGCGTTCTTGACAAAAGTTTTCTAAATAAATCCAATTAAATATTTGGGGTTTAATGTTTTTTAGATAGTTTCATGTGATAATGCATTACGATCTTAGAAACAATACAAGTTATCATTTAATTTTTTACTGTTTAATTTCTTGTTCTACAATTTTCTTGTGCTGTGTTCGAATTCAACAAAAAATTAACATGACATAACAAAAAAATATCATACGTGTTTTACATCGATCGAAAATCATAAAAACAAACATCGGCAACGGTTTCAGTAATACCGTTCCTGGTATTGATGTTGATTGATCATAATTGATTTGGTTCCTCATGGCACCGATATGTTATCGGTATTCGCTATAGTCTACGATAAAATAAACTATTTTTTGAATACAACTCCTTTGAACATTGTTTGGCCGGAATGGGTCCAGCCTGTGCGACGAGAACTTGGTCTTTCACTTTTGTTCGTTACGTACAAGCACTAGATATAGCAAATGAAAGAGAAAAAAAAAATCAAGTCAATAGAAAACAATAAAACGAATAATGGTATTAATTCTGATAATCCAATACTAGTACCAATATGGTTCGACTAGAATCGGTTTGATTCGTCAGGATATCGCTACGACGCCCATCCTTTAGCTTAATTTGTGTTTGGTTTATGTTGTTATGTGATGTTAGGACCATTAGTTCTGTTCATTTCCTTCAAAAGGTATTTCTGGATGGTATGTTGTCTTGGAGTGAATTTTGAAGTCAGGATTTATCAAAACTGCCAAAATGGTCATTATATGGGTGTAGATTGATTCCGGAATCACATGTATGTATATTTTATACTGCCAAAGTCTTCGTTTTATATAATTTGACTTGTTTAGTAATTATTATTATTACTTCCATGTTATTTTTTCAACGGCTCCTAATCTACTCCTACAACTAAGTCGAAATACATGTACACAGCTGGATTTGAACCCTCAACCTCCAAAGGAGAAATCACGAAACACTAGCACGGATGTCACTCCACCACTTAAGCATAGACTCCTTCCATGTTATTTACCTTCTACTTTTTTTTACCTTTGACGCAGAACGGAATAAATAATAAATAGATCAACTAGTTATTTCAAACATGCCTCAATATATATATCTTTGTGTGAATTAACTAAAACAAAAAAAAAAAGAAACATTAATAAAATAATAATAATAATATCACATGATTTCTTAGGTTTGTAGTTGAAAATTGAAATATATGTTGTTGAGAGAACAGCCTGTTTCTGATAGTAACAAGTCCATGAGAAGGGATTGGGTTTAGCTATTGGAACGGAACAAAGGACCCTGCCACTCCCACTTTCTTTTTCACATGAAAACCACAACCCCACTCTTAAAGTTTTTCTACATCCCTCAAATATTATGTATTTAAAAGAAATAAAACATTTTTTATTTTTTTATGAAATAACATATAATATTTGTTAAATAATTTTCACCAAACTAAAATCAAATCAAACTTCCATAACTGTTCTATTGATGCAACAAGCTGTTTCGGTATCATAGTAGGAGTGACATCGTAGTAGTAGGAGTGACGACACAGCTTGTTGTTTGTCTGTCTGCTATTGAGATGTAATTTATTTTTATTGAGGTCTGTACTTGTTTTTTGTTTTGTTGGTGGAATGAAAACTAGATTTGTCATTTTTTTTCCGTGAAATGTGGTATTAATTTGTCCAGAAGACCCATTACAGACTCCGAGGTACACAAAAACCACTTACACGCCAACAGCAGGGAGGCGAGCAACAAGGTGCGCCGTCAACCCTTTCTGAATGGCAAAGTTAACTCTATTAATAACATAATTCTCAGCATTGGGAGGCATGCAGTTACCAGACACCACCCGCTTAACTCGCTTCAAGAACCGCGCAGGTTCAGGTGCAAACCCCTCGAACGTGTTGAACGCAAAGGGAATAAACATGTTGGTTTTCTGCACACACCTTCCCATGCTTGGTAACTTTACCCACCTCAGTTTTGCAAGTCGCGCCCCCTGCAACAAAACCTTGCTCCCGAAGTTCAACAAGAGAGGACACCAAATGAGATCCACGCAAGCACATTTCCCTCACTCCAAAGACGAGGATATCCGGCGTCCAAAGAGTGGACCGCCCCTCAGTCCCTCACGGGGTCAGTATAAGGAAATAAATAGGCATCTTTTTCTTAGCAGAAATCCCATCACGTTTAAGGATATCAAACAGGACGTCGCGGACGAAATCATGTCGATATTTAAACCCAGGCATGTCGCGGCAATGGACGATGTGTTCACCAAACGAATCCAGGCAAGCTTTGTGGCAAACGATGCAAGGAACATCCCCTAGGAAGAGAGGAACCATGAGACGATATTTAAGAATGGCCCGATACTACAGCTGACATACACTGTCCCAACTCTTCAATGGGGATGGCAGACAGAAAATCCTGAGCATCAGGGGCTTGAAGGCATTCAAGCATAGCCTTTTGACGAATGGTGAGGCTAAACCCGGCTTCCATTCCCTTGACGATTCCACTAAACAAAACAGACGCCAAAATTTTATGTGGATTAAAGAGGACAGTGTCCTTATTGTAAGCCGTCAACATCAATGTCTGGAAGCGCGGTCCGCAACATACCCAACGCCTTCCCATAGTCCTAGTCGAAACCACACTCTCCACAACCACGGAGGATATGGTCTTGCAATATCCAAGACTGAGCCCTGGATGTCACAAAGGCAAAGGTGGAAACATCTCCGGCAGACCCAACCCCTAGCCCCCAGAACCGTCTGGGGAGGGACACCCCACGCC
>JAOXOA010147070.1:0-10024 GCA_028566315.1 Rudbeckia hirta
ATGTAATAGTTGATTGTAGGCTAACGTGTTTTCAAAAAAAAAAAAATTTGGGTTCGGGTCTTACAATTCCGCACGAGGAATCAAGCCTCAACAGGTTGAGGAGAGACTAATATGTGGATCATCGTCTCGGACCCTATCAAATAGCACTACGAGTCACCACTAGTCATAACTCAAAGGTTCGGATATCTTAATTATCTCCTTAACGTCAGATGGTACTCCTTGAACGAACCTTTTAATTCTCTTCTCATTAGAATCAACGTGCTTTGGAAACAGACGATCCATCTCATCAAATTTCGTCATGTACTGTTGATGAGTCTGGTTCCCAGCTTGCAGAGTTAAAAACTCTCTCTCCATTTTTTCCTTCTCGCTGCTTGGACAAAACATTGCCAACACCCTCTGCTTCAATTCTATCCACGTCATTCTTGCCATCTCAGTAGGTCCTCGCGACTGCTTCACATTGTCCCACCAGAACAATGTCTCGGATTTGAACAAATGAGCTGCAAACGTAACTGCTTCAGTCTCAGTACACCCAATAAGTTCTACCACCGCACCCATCTCGTGAATCTATTGAAAAGCAGCCATGGCTCCTTTCTCTGCATCAAACGAAGGAGGATCACGTCCTTCGAAAATCTTATAGGCATTTCCTCGACTCATTCCAGGAATCCTATTTATATTTTAAGTAACCACCGCAGGTTAGGAAGCTGGCTGAACAACAGTTCCGGGTACTAGACTTCCATCAGTAGTTCTTGAGTCCACCACATGTTGCCCATTCGTTTCTCCTCCACCATTTATCACCCCAGTCATTTGAAGGAGTTCGACAAGAATGGCTGGCATCGTAACACATATCAGATTGGCTAACGTCTCTTGAAGCGTAGGTTTGGTACTTGTTTCCGGATTTGGAATTGGGGCTGGACTAGGAATAGGAGTATCCAGAATAGGAGTATCTAGAATAGGATTAGGATTTGAATTTGGATTTAGATGGACCTTGTAACTCGGGATCTACCGCGTCCTACTGTCTTTCCTGCCATATCCTATAATACGGAAAACCAATTATCAATATCTCGTGATAGATTATGATTTAGAACATAATAGTACAAATAGGCAGGAAATAACATTGGCCAGTTGTTACTGCCTATCTATTGCACATAGACATTCTAACCATTGCCTTTCATGTTACATCGTTGTCAATAATCCCGTTTCTACTCAATAAATCTTATCTCAGATCCTATCAGTGTCAATCTAATAACCAGGACTTAAGTTCAAGTCTAACCTTAGTCTTGATTCCTATCCAATCAAAACCTATCTCAGAGTTATCGCTTAAACTTAGCTCAAAGTCACAGCTTATCTTAAAGAGTCACTGCTTATCTTAATCTATCCTTAGTTTAAGTCTAGATACTATCTCTTGTACCTAGTTCGCTTAAACTCGTGCTCTGATACCAACTTGTAACACCCGCCTTCCAGGATAAGCACTGGAGGGTGTTACACGTTGGATATACAAATATACAACAGAGTTCAACGGCGGAAGGCTAATAAAATATAATAAACTATAAAGTAAAACTAGTACAATTCTACCCTTGTACATTGTTTCAGTACATTATTCTAGAAGTCTACTTATTCCACAAGCTTCTCTAGACTTCTATCGCTCCCCATGCTATCTTCCAGCAATCCAACATTCACCTGCCATCTAGGATGTGTGCCAAAAATAAAGGGGCTCAGGAATAATGCTAGTGAGTTCACATATAAACACAGGTTAACATTTAATTTGATCTATCATCGTGACAAACAAGAATACTTCATGATTCTTTAATGTTAATAACACATTTAATCAACCGGATCTATCATCGCGATCCGTGAGAATACTTCACGATTCTAAATGATAACCTACCATAGCGATTATCATTGCACATTTAATTATCCAGGTCTATCTTAGTGACTCGGGGGTAACGATTCCTAGTAGTAACATATCATAACGGTTACGACTACCACCTCGCGCTTTGATTAACATGCTGACAATTTATAAAACATTTACGTAGCATGTATCTCAATTGATTTACTAATTAAAAGAGCAACACATCTAGTTTTATAAAAGTTTAGCACGGAGTGAAACTCACCTTATGTGTATCTACACACAGTATAACTCTATCTACACAGAGTCTTGGTCTGATCACAGTTTGAAATCCGTTGTTTTAAATGGACATAACCTTGGATTAATCATAACGTAATGTAATCCTAATCAAAGTTTTTAAGCAGGGTCTGTGCTTAATTTAGAGATTTTCCATTTTCATAATTGCTCCTCATGGCAATACTTTAAGCAACATCTCTGCTTAATATGGAGGGAATCTCTAATTTAAATTGGGCAGAATCCCGACAATAATTATCCCTCGTGGACCAATTATTAAATAATTGGACAGAACCTCGTCTACCCCGTCGGCGATTCCTAATTTAAATTTAAGCAGAACCTTTGCTTAATAAGGGGAAGAAATCTTGTTTATTTAATTGGGGCAGGGTACCGACTCACCAGTTGTCTATTAGAGAACAATTGAAAATGAGTTAGCAGAGCCTCGACTTATAAGTCGGTGTTCCCCAATCTAAATTTGAGCAGAACCTCTACAGGTTCGTGCCCAGGGAGATTTCAAATAGGCAGAGCCTACATTATAACTCACAACTTCAGGTTAGAGATTGACGATCCCTACGATCTTGGATCAATTGTTATTTGGATGAACATGCATATTGATTATGGTTTGTGGGATGCACAATCATGTGCAGAGCCCTAACCGTAAATATGAACACAGGGTCTTTTAACAAAAAAAGACTATTATTATCAATTAATAATTTTGTTTACAATACATATATATATATAGGGTGGTTATGGCAGTTAAGGTCCCAACCAAGACACCTATTCATGAAATAGCACATCTATACTAAGAGACATTATGAACCTTTGCAATGCTTCATTGCACCAGTTCACTTAATCTAATCTAATCAATTTATACTAAATCTAATTAAACTTATATATAAACTATTTCTTGATTAATAAGGTCTAACAGAGATTACCGTGCTTTAGGCAGAATCTCGTTTCGAACCGATCTGGTACGAACTCGTACTACTAGCGTTAGAGTTGAAAGTGGGTTAAAACACCACTATATAAGAGATTTGAGAAAGAAAAATGAAATTGGCGAGTTTTGAAGTTGGCCGATGGCCTCCTTTTATAGCCGAAGATTTGGAGTCGTTGGCTTATCGTCTGGGCTACAAATAGCCTAGGTGTCGCGCCGCCCCTTTGGTGATTTCTCCGGTTGCCACGTGTCCAAGCCAGGTGGTTCTTTTGAAGTTTCAAAGTCCTTGGTGCTGCGTCTAGGCCAAATATGCCATAGGCGCGCTGCGTCGCGCGTGTTTGATGTCAGCAACCATATTTTAATATCCTAGGCGTGGCGTCCGTGATTCAATCATTCGCGACGTTGCGCCTAGAACACTAAAACTTTGACAAATTATAACTTTCAAACTGTAAGTCCAAATCTTGCATCGTTTTCGCCTACGGTCTCGTTTTCTCGTGATTTATCCAACCATGGACTTAGATCGAAATTTTCGGTGTGTTACATAGCCTTTATGTACAATCGTAAAACGGAAAGTGGTTTAAAGACCCTTCCTTCTATACTTGAAAACCAAACTTTGCACGAACTTCGAGAAGGGCGACGAGAGAGCTGGGATTGTCGAGTTTTGGGAGTGATTTTCGGGTTTCGAATTTTGGTAGACTTCAATGCTTGCTAATAGAACCTCTACCTTGATTGTGACTTCTAAACTTGATTTGTAACCTGGAGGAATGGCCTTGCGCTTAGTGTTCCAAAGCGCAAGTGGTGCGCCTCGCTTTAAAACTGCGCCTAGGCGCAAGAAGCTCTCGCCTTTGACAACCATGCTTTTGAAAGGTAACAGGTTTTCAGGTATTAGATTTGAAAACACGAAGTAGCTAATTTTAGTTTGTTAACTTGGCCTACGCAGACCTTGTGGGGTTAATCTTCGTGCACGTGGTGCGCTCGAGCTAATTTAGGCTAAGTTTGATATGAGTCATCGTCCACGTGGCGCCGCCCCTGCAAAGTCAGCGCCCACATGTCAGTTCAGCCTCCGAGTCATATGTCACGTGTCACCAGCACATGCTGAGTCATCTGTCACGTGTCATACATGCAAATGGCTGCAAGGGCTTTGTGAGGACCCCGTAGGCTAAGTTAGCCGGCACTGTCAGCGTGGGCCAGTTTTTACCAGTTTTTTAAATACTTTCTAAATATATATTTATTTACACAAATTATCAGGTATTAGACTTATAACTTGGGTGTGTTCGACGTGTTCCTAATCTGCCCAAATGAAAGTACCGGTCCCAGGATGCCTCAACCGGCCCACTTTACACTAGTGGTCCTCATGTTTCACTTTTTAGCATATTAATTTTTTTAAATCTTTGATTTTAATTAAGAGTAGTGGTTAAAGTAGTACTTGTTAACTTCCGGTATCAGTTATTCTCACCTATTGATCACATTGGACTGAAAGAGGCAATGAATTTTATGATGAAAAAAGTGTGTTAATTTTATCTAATTGGATTTTTAGTTAAAACTGATCTCCATTGCTAGTTCCAAGTGTGGCATCTTGAACGTTGTTCTTTGGACCCTATTTGGAGCTAGGTGGTGTATATGTATCCTATCTTGGTGTAGGTTTGCCCTCCTACACATCTACACGTTTATATGGTGTTTCCATATCGTAAACGGATGGTAGATCTTTGTTTCATTTAATTTCAAGAATTATACTTCGGACTCATCTCCTCGTTATCCAACCTTAAAAAAATGTTCACCCTAGTTTGTTCTCACAACTCTTGATCATTTCCGGAAACCAAAATCCATATTCATTCTCCTTCACTTAGCACTAATCCATGGACCCAAAACAAAACCAAGAATATGCAGTAGTCGGAGGAGCACCTATCGAGAAAATAAATTGTGTGATAATGAACCAGACGAAACACCCAGATACGATAAAGATGCACCGAAGCCTGATGATGAAAATGTGTTTGTGCGATAAGCTCTTGGCGGAACTGCCGTTCAAAAGGAAGAACTTGTTGTTTATGATAATTGGTTCACATCGACATACATTTTGTTCAGGAAAAAGCGCGCTTGGGTTTTGTCTGTTCTTACATGTACCTGCTTAGTGCCAATATGCCGACATCTTCGAAAGGACTACCGAGTCCGAGACTCTTATAACGTTTTAGATCCAGTCTTTGCATTCGGTCTACTAGTACTACGACTGCTGGGGCGTATCAGGCGATACATATATATTATTGTAGAATTCCTTGTATTCATTCAGGATATAGTTTCCTAGTTTAGCTATGTGATTAGCTGTAATTGCTAGGGTTTCCTATGTATTTATTTTTTGTTCCCTTGTTTATAACTTATAAGATTACCGAATTATCCAAAATCATATATACGTGATCACCTCTACTCATTTCCTTTGAAAATGTCTATAAATTAAGGTGATGATATTACCAAATCATCAGGAGTTTGATGATGATTGAATATAAAGCAAGGGATTTCAATGAGATCAAAAGGATTTGTTATTGCTACTTAAACAAAAGAATATATACTAGCTATGTGGGCCATGGGCCGGAACAGACAACCCACTCGAAACCCACAAGCCGACTCGAGATCACTAGCCCAAACTATTACATAACCCGAAACATATACTAACCAGTTAACTGACCAAAATACTGTTTACCTCGATGCACGAACCTTCCAGGGTTCAACAATCTCCCCCTAGGTTCCTGCATCAGGTTTCTTCACCGCTTCCCGTACTTGCTGAATTTCCTCAGGCTTCCCGGTCCATCACCCATCAAAATAAGACACGCACCGACTCCCCTTGTCCAATCCTTAGCAATTGGTTCATACTTCTCAGGACACTGAATTTGATGGCGCAACAACACTTCCAGATCTTGTCTTGATACTTTCAACAGATCCATAACATCTGTAAGTCTATACGTCACATCATTTGGACATGTGATCTCTGCATTACCCAGCTTAAGATCATATGCCCAGAATAACATATTCTGCAAAGCTCCATCAGGAATTTTCTTCACTAGTGGCACCATCTTCTCTTTGGCTGTTGCTGGCCACTTCATAATCTTCATCCTCTTCTTTGTTCTCGGATCAGTAACGCCCTTGGGAGCAGCTTCATAGATCGGTTTAGCAGTCTTCATGGTCAGAAAACCGTTTCTTACTTCGTTCTTGAGACGATCATAAAATCTCTGACCACGAGGAGAATAACTGCTCATATATGGTGCATGTGCCAACTCTTCCAGATCCGATTTTGTGAATGTTTGGAATTGTTTTTCATACTTATACCATTCGATCGGACCCATTGCTCTCTTGACCCACCATCTCTACCTATCTGGCTCAAAACCCCAGCTAATTATCCCAGTACGATTCCCCATCTTGTCATATAAAGACGTACCAAAATCCATAAGAATATGTTCGGCTTTGGCATCCACATCATCAGGATTCTTATTTCTGTTCTTCAAAATCACAAACTTTATTTTCTTTGGAACCTCCTTTTCAAGATAATCTTGTAAACCCTGAGCTTGTTTAGCATCATATTCTTCATGTTTCCTCTTTAACTCTTCAGGAGAAGGTCTATCAGCAGGATCAGCAAACTCATTTCCAAACTTCTTCTCTAATTTGCTTTTCAGATCATATACCATACTAAACAACATGCTGACATCTCCTTCCAACTGATCAATCTGTCTATCCTTCGGCACAATCCAATCTTCAAGCTGTATGATCTTAGCAACTTTCACCATCGAGCTCTGTTCTAGAAAAAACATCTTCTTTTCATTTCCTTTGGATGGAAAGACTCATCATCATCATAAAAACCGATATCATAAGGCATGTATTCCATCTCAATTTGTTTTCCCTTGGCACGGGAACATCTTCAAGCGTGGTTCCAGAAGAACCAGCCGCAGCATCAGAACTCGAAGCAGTACGGGGAATCAGATCATGAATAGGCATATCTGCAGAAGTACCAGCAGCAACAGACGAACTAGCAGAGATAGGGATATCATCTAAATTGGTAGAATCATCTATGTCCATCATTTGGGAGTCGGTCTCAAACTCGAATACTTTTTCCTTTGGATCAGGAATATTCGTCTCAAACTCAAACCCAGTCGCAACTCCTTCAGTAACAACCTCGGTAGGAATAACCTTCTCAGCAGTGGCGGCAGTAACAACTTTCTCGATAGCAGCAGCAGTAACGGGTTGGTCTTGAACTGGTTTCACATAAATTCCACGTCGTGGATCCCTCCTACTCCTTTTCAATGGAGGATCATCGGGATCCCTTGGGCTAGCATCAACTGGATCTTCAACATTGACTGACAGATCAGAAGGAGGATTTCTTCTCTGTTCAGTAACCTTCTTTATCAATAGATCCAAAATATCAGAAGATAACATCGGTTCTTACACCTGAGGAACAACGGTCTTAGCTTTTTCAACAAAATTAGCTTCAGGAGGAAGCTCAGTTTCTTCATCACTATCTGATAGCTCAATAGCTTCTTCCCCATCTTGATCAATTGTAATAATCTCAACATCATAGTCAGAATCATCTCTCTGAACCCTCTTCATCCTCTGCACATCATGCTCTTCAGCAATAATAACATTGATGGCAGGAACCTCTTCCTCTACCTTCACCTTCACCACAGGTGGAACTTCCTTACCAACACCAACATCAGTAACAGTATCTTCTTCTCTCACCTCAACATTTTCAACCGGAGCTACTTCCTGAAAACCCACATTAGCAGCAACTTCTTCTTCACAAATAACACTAGCCACCTGCTGAACAACCACATGCTGAATTGGTTCACCAACATCTTCCTCAACCTCAGCAAATTGACCAAATTTTGCGAATGGTAGTCTTCCCTCAAACTTCTCTGTAATTGTCTTCTTTGGTTTCAGGGAAGTAAAGTAAGTAGGACCCATCGGCTTCAGATCCATAGTGTTCCCTGATCTAACCAAGTCAAGATAACGATCATTGAAGTTCATCTGCATGAATTTAGGATACATCATGAAGTTTGTCTTCCTCTTTCCCATAACTTTCCTCTTCATGGCCTCAAACACATATATAGAGATATTGTACTTCTTGTTGTCGATTAAGCTTATGAATGCCGCATACTGACGCACATTCAGTTGGTCTGTACCTCCTCGGTTCTCGAATACGCACATAAGAAGCATGTGCATCAGAAGTCTCCAGTATGGACTTCTTCCAAATTGGCAGGTAACCTCCTTCATAGCTGAGTTTCGGGAGAAAAGCCTTGATATCATTTGCTGGTAGAGTATTTGGATTAGAAGTAGTGTCACCAAACTGTAACACTTCTCGAATAATCTGCTCGGTAATACGAATCTGCTTTCCTTATACCACATCAACAATCTCTTCTTTCCCAGTTTCCATAGTAGCACTATCCCAGAAAGCACGAACGAGGTCTTCAAATACAGCCGGATTCTCCCCCAGAGCATGTACAATCCGGCAGCTATTCAGTCCTCTGATTAAGGACATATACATATCTTTGTTCTCTTCCGGAGGATCAGACAAATGGCCTGCCTGATTGTGATTTTCTATGATTTTTAGATCCATGTCTGCACAAACCGGAAGTGGGTAAGTTCGAGATTAAAAGTTGAAATTTAAAGTCAAAGAAAGTCAACGATAGTCAAACGGTCAATGGAGGTCAACCAGTCAATGAAAGTCAACTGGTCAAAATCTTTGACTCGAGATCGTGTCTCGAGTCGGAACCATCGAATCGGAACCTAGTTTCTAACCCAGTCGGAACCTAAGTTGGAACAAAAGCCGATTCGAGTGGAGATTAAATGAATCCCAAGTCGGATTGAAGGTTCCGAGTTGGAACAAGGGGTCTCGAGTCGGGATGCCCTTTTTTAAGTAGGGACCACCACAAACATCTTTGACTTGTCAATATTTTAGATCAAACATCCATTAACACCTTTTGATTTTACTTTTAAACCACTTTATGTCCCTCTCAGGTGTTCTATCTGTTCTTCATGTCAAAACATTAAACTTTCAAAAATCATCCTAAAAACCTAAACAGATCATTGACTAAAGTTTGTTTTCAGTTTCCGATTAACCCCCTCATTCTCATTCCTAAATCACTAAAACCCAACAACGACTTAGGGTTTTCTGGAACTTCGAACAACAATCAAAGGTTCATCGAACCATCAATTACTTGAAACCTTAAGAAAGATCAAACATTATACCTTTACAAACACAAAATAGGATCAAACCAAACAAAATCGGAACAAAAGTTAGCAGGGAGAAAGAAGATGAACAAGAGACAGAAGAGGGTTTCGAGAGGATAAAGGCTTCTCGAAACCCTTGAACACCTTTTATACCCCTTTTTCAAATCAACTGGGCCGGATCAAACTTGTTGGGCCAGGACTTGAGTCGAAACCGAACCGTGGCCCAAAACATTTTCGAGTCGGAACCAATACCCAAATTCAATTTCAAAGTTAAATTTTCCTTTTTCAAATTTCATTTTCTTTTCAAGCATTTTGAAACGATTAACTTCGTAAGCACATTTTCTAAAGAAAGCACATTTTCTAAAGACTGACCTAAACACGAACAAAAGTAAAACTAAAAACAAAAATAAATAATTAAGTAATTATCTACAAAATAAAACAAAAAATAAAAATTAAAAATAAAAAAAGATCAGTAATTGACGGACACGCTCAGGGATCAAATCACGAGATTTCGGGCATGACCACACTTATCAACATTGACCTAACATAGGATGATCTAGACGATTGCCAGTATATTTGTCCACCTAAACTCAGACTTACTTTGTCTAACAAATCTAGTGAATCCCAGAAGTTTTAAAATTTAACAGTGTACCCCCACACTAAGTTGCAGTACTTCGACCGTTCTCAAGGCATTTTGAGATTTCATGTCATCACAACTTGACTTGGCCACCTACCATTGATAATAAAACCTCATTACCTAATAT